>JAQMYF010040688.1:0-10304 GCA_030014195.1 Neosilurus mollespiculum | reverse complement strand
TGATGAGTGGGCAACCACGAAACAGGCTTGTCGGGATGAAATTGTAGTACTGTTATTTTTCCCACATACAATATATACCAGTCTTTTTAGCATGTCTATGAGCATGATAAACTCAATTCCAGCCTGTACGGTACATTATCAAACTAAAGACTGTTGTAGTCATAGATATATTTAAAAGATAGATCGGTCGTGTATTGCTCTCACGGTGTCAACATGACACCATCTTGGAGAGTGTTCCTTGTGGGTTTTTGTTATAGAAACAGTGGGGGATAAGTAAATATAAAGAAAATGTTTTAATGCTACTTAGAAAGCAATCTGTGGGTTTATTTGACACATAACATGTTATCATAATATTAGTGTGTTTATTTTTATTGCTATGGAATGCATAGTACAGAATAAATACATGTTATTTATTAATTAAAAACAATGTAATTATCCCACATCGTCATGCTATTTGCAACATGCAAACATTTTTATTCCAATAGTTCTGTATATTTTAATGTTGTTTATTGTAAAAAAAAAACTTATTACAATGCATTTTTATAAAGTTATTCTTTAAATTGAACAGTTAAATATATAGAAAACCAATAAATTCACCAGTAATTAGAGTGCGCTCTTATTTACATCTATTAGTGTCACGCCCATTCCGAACTCTCACCCAGACGCTCACACACCGCGTTTCCAGTCTCCTGAGTATTAATGATTATCACCTGCACCTCGTTTCCCGTACTGATTAGATCCCCTATTTAAACTCCCACTTCACTCCGTCACTTGTCTAGCCTCGTTGAAGCTACACGTTGTTTTTGCCTCACCTTCTAGCGGTTTTGGACTCAAGATCATTTTCTTGTTTGCACTGCGCTATTCAGATTCCGTCTCCAATCTTTCCCAGCCTTGTCTCCTCATCTCTGGAACCCTTCCACTTCCAGTTATTCTTCTCAGGTAACTTTCCCTGTTTCCTGGTCCTAGATCCTCTTCCGTGTTAGTTTTGGTTAGCCCCTCGTGGCTGGTTTTGTTTTCTGCCTTTTTGTTTCTCATGGCTTCCCAAGCCCTGTTTGTCTGTTTATTTAATAAACCTTTATGTTTAACCAACTAAAGCCTTGTCTCCGGGAGTCTGATCATAACAGAAGGCTAGACCAGAACTGAACCATGGAGGCCACGCCCCCTCTCCCACCGGACGTGTTCCAAGCCATCATTGAAAAGGTGCGTCGTTCCCTGGTGCCTACGGAGACCCCCTCGGCAAGGCAACTGCTCACGGTTCCAGTGGAAGCACCCTTCATTAACTCCACACACTACTCAGGGGATTCTGATGGATGTGATTGTTTCCTGTTACAGTGCTCCCTTGCCATTGAGATGCACATCACCCGTTTCCCCAATGAGCTAAGGTAATGTATATCATTATCAGTATATCATACCTTGCTTTCCGGGAGAGCATTGCAGTGGGCTGAAGGATTATGGAGGCAGAATGGTCCCGTGGTCGCTAACTTTACCACTCATCTCAGAGAAGTGTTCAGCCAACTGGATGGGGACTCAACAAACAGAGAAAAGTTGCATCGTCTCAGTCATAGACGGATGGACATAAGGGACTATGCCCTTTAGTTCTGAACCCTCGCGTGGCTCAGTGGATGGAATGAGGCAGCCCTACTCACCCATTTCCGCCAGGGCTTAGAGCCATCGCTCCGACTACAACTCTCCCCTTATGACGATTATATGGGATTGGAGAAATTCATTCAGCTAGCCATCCATGCGGCACATCGCCGGAGGGGATGCGTGGCAGAGCTACAGCGATCTGTCGTCACCACGTCGCCACCGGATAACCCAGAGCCGATACAAGAGGATACAGTCTGACTCACCCCGATGGAGAGGCATCGTTGACAAACAGAAGGACTTTGTCTGTACTGTGGTCAGTCCGGCCAAGCTCTAGCGACCTGTTCCCGTTGCCCTCCCCATCCGCTGATAGGTCAGCTCATTACAGCTATCAGCAATTCATGACCGTTATCCACCACTGTTTCCCTCACTACCCTGCACTTCTCCATTTCAGTCATGGCCCTCCTCCACTCCGGCTCAGTGAGCAATTTCCTCTCTGGGGACCTGTGCAGACAGTTCCAGCTCCTGCTACACTGCTGCCCGACCCCCTTCTCCATCCACTCCGTAATTGGGAAACCTCTGTCTCCCCAATCCCACTGAAACCCGCTGATCCCCGAGGCCTCAATACCCAAAGGGCAAATTCATCCTTTATCTCTACCAGACCGAAGGGCCATGTAGGAATATGTGGAGCAAGCCTTACAACAAGGCTATATTCAGCCTTCAATATACCCAGCCACTTCCAGCTTCTTCTTCGTCTCCAAAAAGGATGGAGGACTCCGTCCCTGCATAGATTACTGAGCTCTCAACCACATTACAATTAAATTCTGGTACCCACTACCTCTTGTACCGGCAGCCTTGGAACAACTCAGAGGAGCATCGATGTTCTCCAAGCTCGACCTCCGGAGTGCCTACAACCTAGTTCGGATCCGCGAAGGGGACAAATGGAAGACGGCCTTCACACCCACAGGCCACTACGAATATTTAGTTTTGCCATATGGTCTTGCTAACTCTCCCTCTGTGTTTCAAAATGTTTATGAATGAAATATTCAATGACATGCTGGACAAATTTGTGATTATTTACATTGACAACATCCTTATGTTTTCTCCAGTCCTCCCAACTCATGTTCTCCACATGACCCAGGTTCTCCAGTGCCTCCGCCAACATCATCTCTTCCTCAAGGCCGAAAAATGCACCTTCCACCAAACCACAGCATCATTTCTGGGCTACGTGATTAATCCTCAGGGGGTCTGGATGGAGGAGGGAAAGGTCCAAGTCATTAAGGACTGGCCTGAGCCTGGAACCATAAATGCCTTACAAAGATTCTTGGGTTTTGCTATCTTTTACCATCGATTTATCAAAGACTAAAATATCTTGACGGCTCCCATAACTGGTCTCCTCGGCAACAAGCCCAAGGCCCTGAAATGGACAGAACTGGCCTGACTAGCGTTCATGCGCCTCAAGGAGGCATTCCTCTCAGCTCCAGTGTTACAACATCCAGATCCCACCAAACCCTTCATTGTGGAAGTAGACGCCTCGACCTGCAGGGTGGGGGCAGTGTTATCTCAGCGGCAGCAAGAAGGTTCCCAGTGGCTATGCCCTGTGCTTACTTTTCTAGGAAACTTAACCAAGCTGAGCAAAATTACGATGTGGGTAATCATGAACTAAAGTAGACCTAGAAGAATGGCGGCACTGGTTAGAGGGGGCCCGGTTTTCCTTCCAGATCATTACAGACCATAAAAACTGATGCTACCTGCGAGAAGCCAAACCACTTAATCCTCACCAAGCTCGCTGGGCCTTATTTTTTACCCAGTTCGATTTAGAGTTTTATTTAGATTTAGATCTAAAGTACCATCCTGGATCCCAGAACATCAAGGCAGATGCTCTATCTCGCATCTTTGAAACAGACGAAGCCTCCGACTAACCACCAGCCATACTCTCACCCCACATGTTCGTCAATACCATCCAATGAGCCCTTGAACAACAGATCCAGACTGCATTGGAGTCAGATCCTGCCCCACTTAATACATCCGCAGGTCAGCAATATATACCCCGGGGTCTCCAACTTCCCCTGCTGGAAGCGGTGCACTCCACTCCCTGCACCAGACACCCAGGGACCACATCAACCCTCTCACTCCTCCAGGAGCGGTACTGGTGGCCCGGAATGACTTCCATGGTGAAACGGTTCGTGGCCGGTTGCGCGGCATGAGCCACAGCTAAAACACCTTGGCACCTTTCAGCAGGGAAGCTTCCCCCTCTACCTGTTCCTCAGTGTCCATGGTCACACCTGGGATTGGACTTCATGAAGGGCCTACCCCCTTCTCAAGGTAACACACGCATCCTAGTCATAGTGGATTGTTTCTCCAAAGCATGTAAGATAATTCCCCTCCAGTCTCTTCCCAAAGCAGCCGAAGCTGCACGAGCCCTGTTCGAACAAGTCTTCTGCAATTTTGATTATTGGAGGACGTTGTCTCGGTCAGGGGCCCATAGTTTATCTCCCAGTTTTGGAGGGCATTCTTTAAGCTCCTAGGTGTGACCATCAGCCTCTCATCAGGGTACCATCCCCAGACCAATGGACAAACTGAGAGGAAGATTCAGGAGATTTGGCGCTTTCTCAGGACCTTCTGCTACCGACACCTGACTTCCTGGAGCTAGTTTCTTCCTTGGGATACGCGCAAAACTCCCTCCATCACCATCGACTGGGCTGAACCCCTTCCAGTGTGTACTCGGTCATCAGCCTCCTCTATTTCCATGGAATGGAGAACCCAGCAACATTCCAGCAGTGTATCAGTGGTTCAAGGAGAGTGAAAAGGTCTGGAGCGAAGCACACTGACATCTCCAATGTGCCATCCGCAGAGGGACCACTACGGCGGATGTACCTCCCCGCTACAAGATCGGAGATAAGGTGTGGCTCTCCACTCGTAACATCGGACTCCAGACACCTTGCAAGAAGTTAAGTCCCCGTTTTATTGGTCCCTTCACCATCACTGCACAAATCAATCCAGTCACTTTCTGTTTAGCACTCCCTACTACTTAAAAGATTCATCCAGTTTTCCATGTCTCCTTATTTAAACCCTAGCACTGACTGTAAGGAGAAGGGAAAACCCTGTAAAATCCCTCTCTTCTCCTCCCCGCTCTCCTCTCCCTTCTCATCTCCAAGCTTGGGAGAAGGCTTGAAACAAAAGAACAATACTCAGAATGAACTCAAGGTTCGTTTATTAGAAGCTGTCTATCTATGCATGGGTGTAATAGTCTTTTATAGATCAGGATGGCATGCAAGCCTAGGATCAGCCAAAACAGTTCCCCAAGTATCACAGAGCAACAACCCCATATATGGAATATGACCTTTACCTAAAGAAAACAAGAAGCCTACTTACTATAATATTGTGCTAAATTCAGCAGTTATATAATTAAAGACAGAATACCAGCGCCATACAAGGACTTGTCTATCAACTCTGTCAAGAACATCTCAATTATTGGACGTGCTGTGTTGCATGAACAAAACATTCACTCAAGACACAAAAACAGCCTTTAATCAATCTAGGTGATGAGACACATAAGTTTGTCCACTAAATACTCATTACTAATGTCAAGCTAAATAAGTGGTCTTATAAACCTGTATTAGTATATTTTCCCCTTCACTCACCTTTGGTTTCTCCATCCACAGAGTCGAGCGAGACAGCTGAACCCCCTCCACCGCTGGCTACAGATGAGGGTCCTATATACGCCATCCGGGGTATCCTGGACTCTCGTTGGCGCGGTCATGGGTCCCCCGCAAAGATATCCTAGATCCCAGCTTTTTCTACAACCCCTACACATGCCTAATGAGCAAGCACGCGGCAATAGTGGCAAGGTAAAACTCCCTCAGTTAAAGGAAGAAACCTTGAGAGGAACCAGGCTCAAAAGGGAAATCCATCCTCATTTGGGTGAAACCATAAAATACAAACCATATAAGAGAAACTTAATCTCAGCCCAAAATGTAGTCTGGTTGGCTATACCACACCTGTAAGTCCTAAATAATTTTAGCAAAAGAGTTTACATCTCCAGCAGTGAAAAGTCATGTTCACAGTCTATGAGTGCACATCTAAGCACATCACTCCCATCCTCATTGCCTCCTCACTCATCAGTGCATTCATGGAAACACTCTGCAATATCTCAGAGAACTCCTCACACTACAAACCACAACAAGACTCCTTCGCTTCACAAACACATTCCACCTTTGCACTCCCAGGACTAAACTCCACACAATGGGGGATCGAGCCTTTTCCTCTCATGCTCCTCGGATCTGGAGTGCCTTGCCAGAGTACCTGAGGGCGCCACAAACTGTGGACTGCTTTAAAAGACAGTTGAAGACAGTTCTATTAAAAGAGGCCTACTAACTGTGACTTCTCTGTTTGTTTGATTTTTTATCTGCTTTATGCAGCACTTTTAATCTTATCTTGTGTTCCTATCCTTTGCTTTAACCTTTGTCTTACGTTAGCTTGTGTTTTATTCTTGTATAAATTAAATGAATTATTATTATTGTTATTATTATTATTATTATTATTATTATTATTATTACTAAGCCCATATAGATCTTCATCAGCAGGAGCGAGGGGCTTCCAAGATGATAACTCCAGCCAGCATCAGCACACCAGGACAGACCACAGGACTCCTAATAGGGCACCCTGTAACATTGGCCAATCAGCCACTCCACTGTCAATGGACCTGGGTGAGCATGTAGAGTGAGGGAGCGACAGTATCCCAACATCACAGTTTAACAGAACTCTCTATGCTTGAGAACTCCCAGATCTGCTCTTTTGCCCAATAAAAGGCTATTTACAAAATGCTTGACTAAACAAGTAATTGTTCAGCCTAGTCCTAAAAACAGAGACTGTGTCTGAGTCCCGAACATTAGCTGCAGGGTTATTCCTTAACTGTGGGGCTTTGTAAGTGAAAGCTTTGCCCCGTCTAGACACATGTATGTTCAAAGTGGACACTGCGTACTATGACCAACTTCAAGGGTGCTGCATCTGCCCTCTTCCATGCAGCGACCCATTTGGAATGTCTGTTGGGAGACTTCTCATGATTGGGAAACCTAAAAATTCATGTATAGTATACACTAGCATTCAGGATGTATATATATAATATATGAATAAATAAGGTATATTTGGACATAATATCATATAACATTAAATCATATAACATAGGTCTATACACACATGACAAATGTACGAGTATCTACATGTATATACATGTACATGAAGATGTAATATGTGTACAGTGTAGTAGGCATTGTTGCAGGAGTACTTTTCATACTCATAAGATCATGTTCCCAACCATAAACCCATATACTTGAATAATGAGTTTACATTTACCTAATACATGTACATGCAAGTCTGCGACCCTAATTAGGAATAAGCGGTTCAGAAAATGAATGAATGAATGTACATGCAAGTACTGACTCCTAATATAATCGGCCACATGCACATGATGCATACAGTGAAAAACACCAGTACCATACTCATGCTCAAGTGAATACACACTCTTCTAACGTGGATTTATATGGCTTTCTAGGCATGTCATTATCACTTACTTGTGAAATGTTGTCCCTGCAGATTTACTGTGTTGGTTCCTGTAATTGTTACAGCTTACCACAAAGCATTCTGACCCTAAACTCTTCTTTTTCTTTCTTTTGCAATCTCCTTCCATGCTGTTGATGCCGAAATAACCTTGTCCAAGATGGCGTCAAGTTGACACAGCACAGCACATTGATAATCAGTGGAGCATCCTGTCTACATATTTAGATGTCTATGCATTTAGAAAGAAGTAGCAGGCCCACAGCACTGTGAGATTCAACTCTACATGCTGGTTCAGTTCATAGGCTTCTGGGACCACAGTAATGTAACCCTTAAAGAGGGCTGATGTCACCAGTAGGTTTATTCTGACCTTGGGAAGAGCAATAAAAGTGTCAGAATCAAGCCACAAAGGGGAAGGCCGCTGATGAGTATTGGGGCACATATTTTGTTCTGTCCTGGGGGATTTGTAGTATTTTTGTTTACTTGACCATGCCATTAGAAAGGAATGACTGTAAGACTGCCCTCAAAGCGTAGGGTGCGCTGCAGTTGAATCAAGGACAAGCATGGTTAAGAGTACTGCATTCAACCAGTAATAGAGGAAGAAAGAAAATGTTGTGAAATGTGCAATCTAGAATTTTGCGTGTGGGTGTAACCGCAGTTTGCGGGTGATTTACTAAGAGTGATTGTGTAAATGACAACAAGTACAAGCGTGTTGGAGACACGCCCATTTAAATGATGGTTTTGCATGTTTCATGTTTTGCATCATGGCGAGTTTGGAGCGCAAAATGAAATTCGACCCTGCAGAATTAGAGGTGTTGGTAGATGAAGCCAATAAACAATTAAATTATCTACAGCAAAGAAATCTGACAATCGCACAAAGGAACGCTATATGGGAGTTGTGTGAAAAAGTAAATGCTGTTGGTAAAACAACGTGAACAGTGGATGAAGTGAAAAGAAGACATCAAGACATCAGAAGAAGAACAAAAGAAAAATCATTGTATAATAAAATGGGTGGGGGCGCAGTGGATGAAATGCCTCTGACCAGCATTGATGAGCAGGTGCAGTTGGCGATCTGCGAAGAGCAAGTCACTGGAATTGGTGGGATTGACACACTGGACCTAATAGCAGAACAAGGTAGGTGCACAGTAACACACTTTTTTTCTGAGAAGATATTTATTTAATAAATGAAAAATGAATGTGCCTCCTGTGGCAACATTTTGCAGTCTTTCAAGTCAAATTCCCAGCAAAAACCTTTTTTTATATGTATATGTATATCTTCAAAAAGTTCAGCCACCTCCCTCAAATCCCCTCAAAGAAGCCGCCACCCCTGCATATCCTCGAAAAGGTCCAGAGGACATTGATCTGGAGTTGCTGCGGGAACAAAAGAAGCCGCCTGCAGCCCTTCAGACAATTGCACGGGAGAGGCGCACGGTCATCGTTGGCACGGGCGGTCAGGTGCGAGAATTTTGTGGCAAGAGGACTACATCCGGCTTTCCATCCAGGTGTTGATGTGGTTCAATCTGCGCAGAAGGAAACAAGCATTAGGCCCTTAAAAGAAAAGAGGGAAATAAACACACAACTGTCACGTTTAAGTTTTCTTACACTGCTGTATATAATATTTATTTTGTGTAAAAAAGCTAGTCAACAAAGAGCTGTTTTTTATTTTTATTTTTATTTTTTCTTTTGCCACATGCATGTTAAAGCTATAGTCTAATTTATTTTATGACTGAAGGAATGTGTGTGTGACATGATTTTGGGGGACTTAACCGAATTCGACATTAATGAGACTGAGCATTTTGTTTGATAATATGTTTATATCAATTTAGAAAGTTCCCCAGTGCAGCTATCTGGGTTGTCAAATGCAGGCTATGTCTCTCATTGTATATGGTAAGAGGCATGTAAAAGAACCATTGCTGATTTTCGTCAAGAGTAGGCTGCATAGCTGTCAGCGTGTTTCTGCCCTGCGATGACCTGTCCAGGGTTTACTCTGCCCTTGCCCAGAGTTGGTTGAGATGGGCGCCAGCCTCCCCGTGACCCTAATTAGGATTAAGCGGTTCAGAAAATGAAAGAATGAATTTAGAAAGTGATTTCAATCATCTTTTTTCAATAAATATTGATTTGCTTAACTTTGCAAAAGTTATTGGGTCACACTAGGCCAGAGGGAACTATCTGGCACTCATATTCTAAACTACAACATGTTTAATCAAGGCATTTCTCTACATTACATATTCATTCATTCATTTTCTGAACCGCTTAAACCTAATTAGGGTTGCGGGGAGGCTGGCGCCCCTCTCAGCTGACTCTGGGCGAGGGCAGAGTACACCCTGGACAGGCCATCACAGGGCACATTACATATTCATTCATCATCATTTTCTGAACCGCTTAATCTTAATTAGGGTCTCAGGGAGGCTGGTGCCCATCTCAGCCATGCAACCATGCAAAGATGTGGTACCACAGCAGCTGGGCCTTTGAGGACCAAGAGATGCTTCCACAAGCTATGGCTCAGGCTGTAAGGTGCATTAAGTTGCTGCTCGAGGGGTGTGTGTGTGTGTGTGGGGGGGATGTTGGAATGGTGCCCAGGCCAATACAGTCCAGAAGAAATACAACAAGTTTACCAATGTCCCTGAGAGTCTAAGCAGGTATGACCCAAAGTAAGTGTTTTGCTCAAAAGAAAAATGATGGTGCTCCCTTTTGGTCATTTCGCTTCAGTGATGTATCATCCAAGTAAGTGTCCTTGAGCTTAGTCTACTGTTTTCCTTTGAAGCATTTCTTTAATATCATAATTATATATTGCATAGATGATCATGTAATCATCTGTTAATTTTTATTGACATTAATATTTGTTCACTTATGAATGTAAAATCTGAATTGTGCTAGCAACCTCTCCCTTGGAACCCCAACAAGTGCTTCTACATAGTTCAAAGCTATGGAGCACAGAAAAAAACGTCACGTCTGAGGAAGAAGCTGATGCGGCATGTAAGCCGCAAAGAGGGGAAAGATGTGAAGGAAAATAGGGGTATCGAGTATAAGACCGCGTCCTACACCGTGCGCAGAGTGGTGAAGGAGGCGAAACAGTGCTACGCACAAAAACTAGAGTCACAGTTCCAACAGAGTGGCTCTAGGAGTCTGTGGCAGGGACTGAGGAACATGACGGACTACAAAGC
>JAQMYF010040687.1:7500-10310 GCA_030014195.1 Neosilurus mollespiculum | reverse complement strand
GTGTGTGTGTGTGTGTGTGTGTGTGTGTGTGGGTGTGTGTGTGTGTGTGTGTGTGTGTGTGTGTGTGTGTGTGTGAGGTTTTGGGGTAAAGTCATTATTACAGAAGAGATTTTTGGGGTGAGGTGATTATTAAAGAAGAGGTTATGGGGTAAAGTCATTATTACAGAAGAGCTTTTGGGGTAAAGCAGTCATGAACCCTCAAGTGTCAAGGTTATCACTGGCCATTTTTGACTGCTTTTGGTTTTACCTTTATATTTAACCATAAAAAGCTGTTTACCTTGCCTTGTTTGGTGTAATCTTTTTTCACACAACCTCACCTGTGTGACCTTACAGTTACTTTTTTATTTTGACATACAAAAAACACAAAATACAAGTAGAAAAACGGTTGTTTTTTACTGTAAAAAACACAAACATGTTTAACAAACCATTTTTATAACTTAGAATGCAAATATAAATTGTAAATTAAAAAAAAAAATATGTACAAATTTAGCACTGACATTTCCAGGGTGTATTACTCCTCCTATTGTACACTTGATGGAGCCATTTAGCTGCAGACTTTATTTATTTATTTGTTTGTTTGTTTGTTTGTTTTTGCTGACATCACAATAGAAATCAAATTACAATTATTAAATTAATAATCATAACTCATAAGATTTTATTTGGCCTATCAACGCCATTTAAAACTGATATATAGTTTAAAGCCTGCACTTCTGACACAACTTGAAACTGAGACTTGGCAAGACTGCATTTTCCTGCTACATCATCTTAAATTGACCATGTGATTTGGACGCCCTGGTGCGTCCAGCAACTCCTAATCGTTAAAGAAGAGGCTTTGGGGTAAAGTCATTATTTAAGAACAGAAAATGTGTTTTCCTAAACCTCTCACCCTGCACATGTTAAACTTCCTGAATACACAATGCTATGTGAACAGTGAGTCTCAGTTCTGACAGATATTTGTAAATCTCCTCTTCTCTGCTAATATGTTCAACTCGTCTCGCCTCCCTTGTACAGTTTCTGACTCTTAGTCTAGCACTGGAATGCTAATAAATACTGTCAGCTTTCTCTCTCTCCATGCTTCCATCCACCACTACTACCACCACAATATGCACAGAGACAATCCCTGTCTTGCTGAAGCCTTTTAATAAAATCAGGGCAGCACTGTGGTGTAGTGGTTAGCAAATCCGCCCTACAGCAAAATGGTATTGGGTTCAAGTCCCAGGTTCAGCAAAGGTGCTTCCATGTGGTGTTTGCATGTTCTCCCCATCCTTGCATGGGTTTCCTTTGGGCACTCCAGTTTACTTCCTTAGTTCAAAGACAAGCACATTAGGCTAATTGGCTGTTCTAGATAGCCCCTTAGTGTGGGTGCAAATGATTGTGTGTGTTGGACCTGCAATCGACCAGTGAGCTATTCGTGGTGTACCCTGCATTTACCCAGAGTTGGCTGAGATAGGCTCCAGCCTCCTGTGGCCATAATATAATTAAGCAGTTCAGAAATTGTAACAACATGGCCTATTCGGTCTCTATGTCCCTGGCCTTCACTGGGATGTGGTTGTAGCTCTGCTGGAGGTGAGACTCTGCCAAATGTTTCCAGGAGACCCTAACTACACGCTTGGGTCTCCCAGGTCTGGAGGGCAGCCTGCCATCTGAGCCTACTCACCACCAGGTGGATGACAGCTCAACTCCTCTCTTCACCCGAGTGTCCAGAACATGTGGATGAAAGTCCGATGACACGACTACAAAGTTGATCATCGAACTGTGGCCTAGGGTGTCCTGGTGCCATGTGCACTTATGGACACCCTTTTGTTCAAACATGGTGTTCGTGATGGACAAACCGTGATGAGCACAGAAGTCCAACAATGAAACACCATTCGGGTTCAGATCGGAGAGGCCGTAGCTAACAATCACACCCTTGCAGGTCACACAGTCATTGCCCAGACAGGCGTTGAAGTCTCCCAGGATGACGAGAGAGTCCCCTGGGGGAGCGCCCTCTAGCACACTCCCTAGGGACTCCAAAAAGGGTACAAGACAGGGGGCAACAAGGATGCCCACACTGGCTCGCCGCCTCTCCCCATGAGCAACTTCAGAATAAAACAAGGTCCAGCAAAGGGTGGTTCCAGAGGTCAAGCTATGTGTTGAGGTGAGCCCAACTATATCTAGTCAGTATCTCTCAACCTCACGCACCAGCTCAGGCTCCTTTCCCACCAAAGAGGTGACATTCCATGTCAAAAACGCCAGAGTCAGTACTCCGGCAGAGCTACAGCCACATCCCAATGAAGGCTGAGGACAAAGTCCGAATGGGCCATGTTCTGTGTCTCCATTATTGAGGTGGCAGCCCTGAGCTGTGGCCAGGAGATCATCTGTACCTGTCGTGGAGGCAACCCCGGAACCAGGTGGTGGACACCTGCGGTGAGGGGGGCTGTCAAGCAAAAGAAGTAGGCATATCAGGTCCTTTTGGCCTGTGGGACTCCCAAGGTAGCAGACAGGTACCGACAGGCCAAACATGCTGCAGCATGGGCTATCACTGATGCAAACTCTCGCATGTGGGAGTTCAGTAAGGGCCTGGAAAAAACTATCGGTTGTCCTTGAAAAGCTTCTGGACCACTACCCAGCCTTCAGGATGGGAAAGCAGTACTCCACAAACACTGTTTACGATGGAAGTGGGGAGCTGCTCACTTCGACTGGGGATGTTGTCGGGAGGTGGAAGGAATACTTCAAGGACCTCCTCGATCCCATCAACACCTTCCTTGAAAGAGGAAGATCCTAGAGGTTCAGAGGGAGGTCTGCCCATCACTGGGGCAGAGGTCGCCGAG
>JAQMYF010040687.1:0-2500 GCA_030014195.1 Neosilurus mollespiculum | reverse complement strand
AAAAAGCTTTTCCACGCAGCATAGCTTTGTGATTCACCTTGATGCCTTCACTATAACATGTGCCACCAGTTCCAAATTCTGTACCTGTACCATTGCATACATAAGGCAAGTCATAATCCAATGAATACAGAACATTTCATAATCAAATCAACCCTGCCCACTTTTCCACTGGAAGCAAATAAAGACTCAAGTCAGACTAGAATAATATGTTACATGTGATGTGTGGACCTGGGGCAATGGTGGCCCAGTGGTAGGGTGTTGGCTTACTGATCTGAAGGTCGGGGGTTCAAGCCCCACTATAACTGAGCTGTCACTGCTGCCCCCCAGTGCAGTTAACTGGATTATCAAAGGTCAGCCATGTCTCTCACTGTCTGTGAAGAGATGCATGTAAAAAAAACATTGCTGTTGTTCGTAAAGAGTAGGCCACTATGTTGCTGATGCTGATGCTGGTGAGATGTCCAGGGTGTACCCCGCCCTCGCCCAGAGTCGGCTGAGCCTCCCTGTGACTCTAATTAGGATTAAGCAGTTCAGAAAATGAATGAATGAATGAATGATGCGAGAACAAAACATAATATCTGATTCATCTTGTCAATTTTTACCAAGGACATATCCATGATGTGCTACATTACATATATCATTAAAAGAGGATTACATTTAAATACTTCATTGTTTAGATTATTTTATACAGATACACTTAACCAGCACACTGTGAAGAGTTTCAGCAACCTACCTCTGATTACATATTGTTAACATCATTTTTCTATATACATTTTATGGCAGCAACATGGTCTCTGTGCTTGCGTGGGTTTCCTTTGGGTACTGAGGTTTCCTCCCAGATTCCAAATACATGCAGGTTAGGCTATTTGGCTGTTCGAAACCGGAAGTGACATCAACGCATGGGCGGGCTTGACGCCTGCTGTGGAGACAATGAGACGCTACTAGTGAACGTCTTGCCGACTCGGCTTTCCTGTTGTCCTGTTTTCCGTGATTTCTGCACTTGTTGTTTGTGAAGTTCAGCACTATAACACTAATTCACCACAGGTACACTTTAATGTCCAGAATGGTTGGCTCTACATCAGCAGAGTGCTTGTAGAGTTCAGTGTAGGTTTTACCAGTAGATGCCTGTTCTCAACCCATAAAATACTGTCACTGTACATTTATATAATTTAGTTTACTGCATAAAAAACATGTTTAAATCTGCAGTTCCTCTTCAAATTTCAGTTAAGTCCAAAATACCATCTCTCCCTCTCTATGCCTGCTTTCCGCATCCTAATTTTCTCCATGCCAACCAGAGTGTATAGCATTACTATTTTGCTACCACTTTTTAACCGAGTCATTAAGGTTTCCAAGCAACCGGCACATGGGACTGGGCAGGACAAAGCCTTTCCTTCCTTTAGACGTTTCTGGCTTGGAAAGTAAGACACATCTGTTATCTCTATAAACCTGATTTAAAAAAAATAATAATAAAAAACACACCCCGGGTGTGTGTGTGTAGGGTGTGTGTAGGGTGTGTGTTTGGGGGCGAAACTGTGTATTGTATGTAACAAATCCTTAAACATGCACATAGTGTGCTTTATACAGATCTTGTGTACATCAGATTCCTATCTGCACTCATACAATGCAATGACTAATTAGCACATAACTCACCCTCTATATGTGTAATTACAGACCCGTACGGTTGGTGTTACTGGGAGCAGTATATTTGTGAAGCTGATAAAAAAGGCTTATACGTAATTGCACTGCACGTCAATGAGGTTATTGATCTGTCCCTGAATAGAGAGGAACCTAAAAGGAATCTTCCAATTCTGTGAAAAGGACATGATGTTCCTTATTGTTCACTCCTACTGAGGAACTGAGAGTCAAATCATGTCTTCCAGCCTCTCCCTTCTCTTCACTTCATCACATGATGCTTAGAAAGGTAGGCGTCAATCATTAGAGGCTTGCGAAAGTTAATGTTGGTGGGGGTGAGGGGGGTGCGCAGCATGGTGGCGTAACAGTTAGCACATCTGCCTCACAGCAAGAAGATCCTGGGTTCGAGTCCCGGGTGTTTCTGTATGGAGTTTGCATTTTCTCCCCGTACATGTGTGAGTTTCCTCTGGGTACTCTGGTTTCTTCCCACAGTCCACAGCCATGCACATTAGACTAAATGGCAGTTCTATTTACATTTGCAGCATTTGGCAGACGCTCAATGTCATTTTTATACAACTGAGCAATTGAGGGTTAAGGGTCTTGCTCAAGAGCCCAACAGTGATGATAGTGGGGATTGATCCACTGACCTTCAGTAGCCCATCGCCTTAACCACTAATCCACTGACCCACCACTTGTATGTCTTCTAAATGGAACCGACCCTCGCTCCCTCTCTCTCTCTCTCTCTTTCTTTCTCTCTCTCTCTCTCTCTCTCTCTCTCTCTCCCACACACTCACTCTCTCTCTATCACTCTTTTTCTCTGTCTCGCTCCCTCTCTTTGTCTCTCTCTCTCTCTCTCTCTCTCACCCTCTCT
>JAQMYF010040686.1:0-10322 GCA_030014195.1 Neosilurus mollespiculum | reverse complement strand
GGAAGCCCCTTGCTCCTGCTGATGAAGATCCATATGGGCCTTGATCTGCACTCAGTGACTGTAAAGATGACTTTTCATCAAGGTGGCCTAACCAAAGCTCATTTCCATTTCACCCAGATGGCTAGCCGCGGTCAATGGGCATCTTCAGACACGGTCGAACAACGTCAAAGAAGAGAAACAGACCTACCTCACAAAGACAAGGATTAAAGCTGGCATGTTGGAACATCAGAACCATGCTTGATACTACTGACAGTGGTCGCCCAGAATGACGCGCCGCCCGGGTCTCGCATGAACTCGCCAGACTCGCCAGGATTGACATTGCTGCTCTCAGCAAAGTCCATTTCCATGGGGAAGGCAGCCTTCAAGAACATGGCGGAGCTGGTCAGGCAAGCCTGAGACCGAGAAACGCCTGTCATCGGTTTCATGGTCAAGACCCCCATCGCTTCCAAGCTTGAGAACCTTCCAACCAGTCACTCTGACCACATTATCTCCTTGCACCTCCCACTTAGCAACAAATATACTACATTTTTCAGCGTATACACCCCAACCCTTCAAGCAGACCCTGCAGAAAAGGAGAAGTTCTATAATGACTTGCATAAGCTAGTACAAAATACCCCTGCAGACAACAAGGTCATCATTCTTTGCGACCTTAACGCCAGATAAGGCCGAGATGCAGAAGCCTGGAAAGGAACCTTTGGCAAACACAGTGTTGGCAACTGCAACGGGTGCCTTCTGTTAGAGTTTTGCACAGAGCAGAAACTCACTATCACCACAACACCATCTTCCAGCAGAAAGACAGCCTGAAGACAACTTGGATGCATCCTCGGTCCAAACACTGGCACCTCATTGACTATATCTTGGTGGACCAAAGAGACATTTGAGATGTACATAACAGAGTGATGCCCAGTGCTGAATGCTACACAGAACACAGCCTTCATTTTAAACCCAAGCTAAAGAGAGGCAGTGCTACAAGAAATAAGTTTGGGTTGGCAACCTTCAGTCAGCTGAAGTGAAAGCTGACTTCCAGGCAAATCTTCAATCAAAGTTCAAAGATCCCAGTCAACCGGTAGAGCCCTCTCCAGAAGCACATTGGGAACATCTGAAAACTGCCATTCTGCAGGCCTCTGAAGAAGTTCTTGGGTTCTCCATGAAGACAAATAAAGACGTGAGAACAACCAAAAGATCCAGGAATTGCTGGCAAAGAACAGGGTTGCCTATCAGGCACACCCGTCATGCCCTAGGAAGAATGCAGCCTTTCACCTCATATGCAGCAACCGCAAGTTTAGAGAGATCCAGAATGAGTGGTGGACCAACCTTTAAGAGAGAACTCAGCTTTGCGCTGACACTGGAGACTACAGGGGGTTTTATGAAGCCTTAAAGGCAGTGTATGGCCCCTCATACCAGGTCCAGAGCCCTCTGCGTAGTGCAGATGGACAAGCAATCTTCACAGACAAGGCAGCCATCCTGAACCGATGGTCAGAGCACTTCCAGACCCTCTTCAGCACCAAACGCACAGTCCATGACTCAGCAATCCTGGGCATCCCCAGCAACCAGACCCTACACACCAACCTTCACAAGCTCTTTGTCTGCTGCTGGAAGCAAGGCAAACTACCACAATATCTCTGTGATGCAGTCATCATTACCCTCTATAAGGACAAAGGGGAAAAGTCTGACTGCTCCAACTATCCAGGGATAACTCTGCTCTCCATCGCTGGAAAAGTCCTTGCTAGAGTCATCCTGAACAGGCTGGTGCTTACCATAGCAAAAGACGGCCTCTCAGGAGCCAGTAGTTTCAGAGCCAAGAGGGGCACCATTGATATGATCTTTGTGCTCAGGCAACTCCAAGAGAAATGCCGGGAGCAAAGGAAAGAACTGTATGTGATGTTTGTCAGCCTCACTAAAGCGTTCAACACTGAGCAGGAAGGGTCTGTGGCAGATCATGGAGACTAAGTTGCCCCCCAAAGTTCCTCAGCATGGTCATGCAGCTATACGAAGACCAGTGTGGCCAAGTCAGACAAAGCAACGACCTCTCTGAGCCTATCCCAATTAAGAACGGTGTGAAACAAGGTTGTGTCCTCGTGCCAACACTTTTTACCATCTTCTTCAGCATGATGCTCAAACATCAAAATGATGAAGACAGCATCTACATTCGATACTGCACAGACGGCAGCCTGTTCAACCTGAGGCGACTCCAGGCCCACACCAAAGCACAGGAGCAACTCATCTGAGAGTTTCTCTTTGCTGACAATGCTGCCCTCCTCGCCCATATGGAGGCATCCCTGCAGTGCATTACATTTTGTTTTGCAGAGGCTGCTGAGCTCTTTGAACTTGAAGTCAGCCTGAAAAAGACTAAAGTTCTCCACCAGCCAGCACCACAGGAAGTAGACCACCCGCCTCACTTTACCATCTGTGAGACAGAGCTGAAGATGGTTCATCAGTTCAGCTACCTGGGGTGCACCATCTCATCTGATGCCAAGATTGAAAAGGAGATCGACAACAGACTGGCAAAGGTAAACAGTGCCTTCGGCAGACTGTGCAAACGGGCCTGGAACACCAAGCACTTGAAGAAAAGCATCAAGATAAGTGTGTACAGAGCCGTCATTCTGTCCACCCTCTTATGTGGTTCCAAGTTGTGGGTCACCTACCAACACCACCTGCAACTCCTTGAGCCCTTCCATCAGCACTGCCTCTGCACCACCATAAACATCCTTTGGAGTGACTTCATCACCAATGTCAAAGTCTTGGAAAAAGAGGGGGTAACCAGCATTGCAGCCATGCTCTTGAAGACACAGCTATGTTGGGCAGGGCATGTCTCCAGAATGGAGGATCATTGACTGCTCAAGATTGTGCTGTATGGCGAGCTGTCCACTGGTCACCGCGACAGGGGAGCACCAAAGAAGAGATACAAAGACTGTCTGAAGAAATTCCTTGGTGCCTGTCACATCGACCACTGCCAGTGGTCTGCTCTAGCTGCACATCGTAACGCCTGGCGGAATGCAGTTCATCAAGCTGTCTCCTCCTTTGAGAACTCCAGCAGAGTCAACCTCATCAAGAAAAGGAGCAGGAGGAAAAACCGAAGAGAACAGACACAGAAAAGAACCCACTTTGTATCCCTCAGACATAAACAACTACGAATGCCAGCTGGTATCATTCTCTCTTTCTTTCTAAAAAACAGCAATTTTTAGTAGCTAGCATGATACATGCAAAGTCTTGCATATCTTCAGCATAGTAAATGCTATCAATATGAAACTTTAAGACTCTTGTTTGTGATGACTCTTTTGATGATCTAGATCAAAATTGGCAGGTATTGCCCACTAGGGGGTGCAACAAATATGACAAGCCTATATCGCAATAGTGGTTGATCTGATTGGTATGAAACTTGGTCGCTACAATCAAGGGCCACCCCTGTTGCCACCCCATATTGGTTTTATGATTTCTCAAACTGGGCATGTCATATCATGCTAAAATAACAATATTTAGGATTCACCAGTTAGTTTCAAGTGAACAGACTCTGATTTATAGCATAGACACACAATGCTTCATAGACCTCAAATACCAAGAATGGCACATGTGCACCACCAAGTCATTAAGAGAGACTTGTGCAGATGGGCTTGGACCCCATTCATAACTGTTTGCAGTTATGATTATTATTGTTATTATTATTATTATTATTATTATTATTATTATCATCATCATTATTATTATTCCATAGCTAAAAGCAGTGCTACAGCCTAAACCACCAAAAACCACCTTTGGAAGAGTTATTTACAGAATGGGTACAGATCCCCACAGGAACGGCAGAGAAAATCAATTGCACACATCAGCCTACAGGGGACGGTACAGTAAAAATAAAACATTTTGGCCTATAACTCCCAAAGTGTATTTCGCACATTCAAAAACTTTATATCCAGGCATTCACTGCATTGAGCTGAATCACGTGACTTAAGTGAAGCCCATTTTGACCTACATATTTTTTCACAGATTATGCAAAACCTTTTTTGAACTCCTTCTCGATTTTCTGTCTGATCTGTGCAAAACATTGGATGTAGAATCTTGAGAACAACCTGACAAAGTTATAAAAAAAAATTAGATTAACAATTGCTCAAATTATTAATGAACAATTTTTGTAGCTAGCATACAAAATACAAAGATGTGCTTATCTTGGCCACCGTAAATGCTATCATCAATTATCTTAAGGGGTAAAAAAAAAAAAATAAGGCAATTTGTGAAGAGGGGTCAGAAAATAAAGTTTTGTGCAACTGTATGAATTTCTTTCCCTTGGTAGTCAATGTGTTGAAGCTTCTGAAAATGAATACCTTTTCAGTATCATTTATGTTTTTTTAGTTAAACTGTGCTATTCTAGAGTATTATTGCCATTCGCTTTAGGTCATAGTATACTACCTATCAGTGTCATACAATGAGTATATAATAATAATAATAATAAGACAATGAGTATATTTTTGTCATTACATATTTGTAGTTACACAATTTAGCAAACCAATAAGGCATTAGTTTGCTTGTGTCCATTTAAATAGATACAAATGAAAAAAAATTATGAGGTAACGCTTGGGACAGCGTTACCTCATAATTCTATTGGTCCTGCTGTTTGACAAAGTAAGTCTAACAAACTAAACTGTGCTGATTTATTTAGAACAAACAAATCCCTAACTATATGCAATTTATCTTTACTTTTCTTTCTTGGGACATCCCGTTTTTAAGTTGTAAGGAATTTCTAGCTAGACAATTTTCATTATCTACACATCAATATTTTCCTTTGGAAATGGGCTATTTATTGAAATAAATAAAACAAATGTAAAAAATTATTTTCCAATATTTATTCAGATGTTAGGTAAGGTAGGTAAGTCTGTTGGGCTTTTACACCCGAGCATAGTGGCTCATCAGAGCCGGTGCTTATCCCCGGGTTTCTGTAGCGTGAAGCGACTAGGAGTTCAACTCCTCCTGGATGGTACGCTAGTCCATCGCAGGTTACCTTCCCAGTATTTTTACTGGTACCCATTTAAACTGCTGGGTGGACAGAGGCACACTTGTGGTTAAGACCTTGCCCAGGGGTCTTAGCACGGTGGGGGTCCAATGAGGATTCGAACCCATGATCTCGGAGCATGAGCCCAGCAGCCTAAGCGCTATGCCACCGGTCCCACATTTCCCCCACATTCAGAGGTAATTAAACTAACTCATAATAAAACACAAACAAAGATATAATTAATTTAATAACAAATAAAATGTATTGGTTTTGATTGCTCAATACACATGCTTACTAGCATAAATACTAATAAAAAACCCCCAGATCTGCTCCTAAACTGTGTGCGAGCACATGTGTCAAAACAAATCTTGAAGTGTACTTGGAGTGGACGCTCAATTTCACAAAGATTTCCTGCACTGCATTGGATTCATTTTCAGGGCTTAGAAAAGATGTAAGAAAGCAGGAAGACTTTCATGTCACTGAAGGGTTAACTCTCTCAAACATCACCCCAAATACTGATGTATCGAACACGTTCAGATCAAATAAGAAATGGCTGTTCTGCATGCAAAATTAGTTTTTTTTTCCTGTCCAGGTCCTACTGTTTGATGAGATCACTGAGCAAAGTGCAGCATGCTCAGGTTCTATAAAATAAAACAAAAATTTTTGGAGGGAAATATTGGGTTGAATTTGTGATTTAGTGATTGAATCAAACCAAATTCTACAAAGCAAAAACCAATCGGATCACTGATTTTGTGTTATGCATTACATAGGGCAGATTTTATATGAAGTTTAAAATAAATAAAAAAAAATACAGAGTTTATTGAGGTGATATTTATTTAGTGCAACGTTAAATTAAATATACAAAAACTATTATGATAAGTTATAAGGTGGTAGCTGTCTTGGTTCTTTTAATTTTTTTTTAACATTTTAACACTGTGTCCTAATTGTACCCTTCAAACATGCTTCTGACCATTCCATTAAATCCATCCACATGAACAGCTATACTAAACATGCAGTTATGTCTCTAATCCAGAGAGCACACTGCTGAGGTTTACTAAGAGACCAAACGTACATACTTCTGGTAGTAATTATGTTAAACCTTCAGTTTCAAATGAGAATCACTTTCTTGAATAAAAATCATTGATGAAACAGAACTTTAGCACATGTATATGCTACAAATTATAACCGCAAATCTATTTATTAATTTAATATTTATTAGGGCATGTCGTAACCATCCCGCATATGTGCTACAAACAGTGTAAGAACAAGCCTAAACAGGCTACAATTAATTCATCTCAGGCTACAGCAAATTCTATGGACAACATTGAGTTAGCCATGAAAACACAAATTTTACATATGTTGGTCAAACTAAATACAATAAAAATGTGTCTTGTTAGGTATGTTACTCCAGGTCCTGGGTCCAATTTGCTGAAAATTGGCCACTAGGGCCACAAATGTAAAGAAAATTAAATCTCAACCTTCTTATAAGATTATTTTATGAAATTGGTGGAAATGATCTTGGACATGCCTAAAATATGTAGTGATTAATCACAGTGGACATGAACTACAACAATTTCCCACAATACTCTCCAAAAGGAGAAGGGTTCAATTCTTATATTTTCTTTCAGTGAAGAGAGGAGCACATGCACTAAAGTGCAGGCTACCTAAGCATATTGACAGAGAGTGTGTATAGGTTATGTCAACTGTGTGAAATGGCATTTTCAATCAAATATAACATTTAAAGTTGTGTTGTACAATAACATGAAACAGCATTTTTAAAAAATCTACTTGCATAAGAAATATTGTGTTTTTACTAATTTTATATCTTATATCATCCTATGTGTATGTATTAATTTATATGAAATCAAAAACACAAAACAGGCAGCATCATGTATTCTAAAAAAATATGATTTTAGAATAGATCTACAAAACGAATTAATACACTGGGCAAGAATTAAATTTTTATTTGTATTTTACTTAGGATATTAGATAAACAAACGCGATAAAACTGTATTAATTCTAAAGAGAGATGTTGTGGTGGTGCAGTGGTTACATCCAACTCACAGCAAGAAGGTCCTGGGTTCAAGTCCTGGGCTTGACAAAGATGCTTCTGGGTGGAGTTTGCATGTCATTTTCGTGCTTGTGTGGGTTTTCTCTGGTTTCCTCCCACAGTCCAAAGGTACGCACATTAGGCTAATTAGGCTGTATCAAATTGCCCCTAGGTGTGAGTGCAAATTGTTGTGTGTGTGTTGGCCTTGAGATGTACTGGTGAGCTGTTCAGGGTCTCCCCCGCCTCCCCACCCCCACAGACCCACAACCCTAGTTGGATAAAGTGTTTCAGTGTTTAATTCAAATTAATTAATGAATGATTCCAAAGAATAATAGTACACCAATTACAGTTAATAACCAGATTAAATGACAAAACAAACTATAAAAATGCAAGTGCACTTCCAATAGAATAGCCACCCAATTCCCAGGTCAGAGCCACACACTGATACCTCCTAGACCTCACATAGCAAAAATGACCAGATCAACACCAAGTGGCACCATAATCAAAATAAACACATTTAGACTATGATCCCACATTTTTTAGAATGTTCCTGTAAATTTGCAAACTCCACATAGGACTTGCTCGAATGTGCTAGGACCCCTTTGATACACACTTATTAATGTAATTATTTGCATAAAGTTGTCACCTACATCTTGTGTAGTACAAGTCTTAAGGTCTCACATAGCTGAAATATCTTCACGGTAGAGCCTTTTTTATTCTCTCATGTTTTATTTTCTAGCATTTTATGCTAAAATCTGTAATCTGATAAAGGGTAAATCGTAATCTGTAATTGGAAAAAGTATTTCCTCTGCCTATATTTTTGAGACAGACCGCCTCCAAAATCAGCCTGAAAGGTCAAGGTAATCCTAGTCATAATACATATGTCTCAATCTTTTATGTGAGACCTGTGCTTTACTTGTACCATTTATCCCCCACTAATTTGTTTAAGACAACATGCATGGAGCAGGACATGCTCGACGTGCGTGTTGACTGTGAAAGTAGATAGCATTTTTATATAAACTGAACTGTTTTTTGTTCTTCCTCTTCCTGAGTACAAATAAATGGAAAAAATTTGCTACATTTGTAGCCTACTCTTTATTAAGTTGAAATATGAAAATTTCTATTTTTATTATGTAATGTTTACATGTGATAGTGCATTGGTGGTTGTAAACCACAGGGCTGGGTGATGTGTCTAGTGTGGTAATGTAGTAGTGTGCTTTCTACTTTGCTTTCCGCTGGCTAGTCTGTATGGCCGAAAGGAGTAGCAGAGGTATATAAGCCTGCGCTTGCTAGTATGCAGCTTCTCCCTGGTCAGGACTCCTGTAGTGCCTCCTCGTAGCAACACACGGTACCTGGGTACCTTGCGGCCCAGGTGAAGTTTATTACAGGGGTTCTTGTTGCAGCATGGGCCCTAAAGGCGCAGTGTGCATGACCTCTGGACTGTGGACACACCCTGGCACCGACCAACCATGCCTCAGTTATGGGTCAAATATCTGCACTACTACCAGTTGCTAGATCGTGGCATTAATGCACCAGCTTGCACAAGGCTGGCTGTAGTGAGAAAGTGGGATTGGTCGCACACAAGCTTCTTTCATTTAAATCAAATCTGGTGCAAGTCACCTGTCATGACCAAAACTCACCAATGACTGCATCATGCTTGGGATTGTGCAACCTGGCACAGGAACATCCACAAAGGTGTAGAAAGGTACAAAGAGAAAAGGATCAATGACAACAAGACCACATGAGTGAAAAAAAAAAAACCCAGATAATGACAATGAAGGCACTTTCAAGTGTCAAATCTTTGGGAGAGGCTGTAGGTCATGGATCAGACTCATCTCTCACTCCAAAACACAAGTGACAGATCAGGAACTCGTACACTGGAACTGATGGGAGACTCCATAATCATGTATACATGCAAGTACTGCCATGCTAGGTATGTGACAAGCCCCTCCATGTTTAAAACACTCTTCTCATTATCATCATCAGAATGGAACAAAACTTGATTTTTAGAATAAGTTATGTAATAGATGTCTCTATTATATACTGTACTGAGAAAAAAAAGGAACAAGCTGTTTTTATTAATTTAAACAAATGATAAAACAATCATGAGGTAAAGCTGTATTGTCACATTGAATGTCTGAATACGGAATGTTGTCGTGTATGTGCACTGTTTTAAAGTAAACAGACATTTATATTAACACTTATCTAACTAAAAATCCCCGAGTTCCCACAGTGATGGGGAAATAATCCTGTTTTTTTGCTAATTTCTTTCTAACTTTCTTGCTAATTGACATATTTTATCAGACTTTGTGTAATTTCCTTTCATTTTCTATATGCTATCTGATGGTCTGTAATTTTTCATATTTAAGACAGTTTGTTGTGGTCACATTTCTACATGTGAGTGTTGGCATGTGACCTACACTTCAGCTGGTCCTGTCTTTGTGATCCAAACCAGTCGAACGTTTTCTACAATCCTTATATTACCTTACTCCCTGGAACGCCATACATAAATTATGTTAACATGATATAAAACACTTTGCAGTGTATGACCTTCACCGATGATGGCTCCACCACTGTTGATGATTTAACCAGAAGTCCAGCCCCCTGCATGTGCTTATCGGTGGAATGTAATATTCGCTTATTTGAGGATGATTTTGAGGTTTTATTTTCAGGTACTTTTCCTGCTCTTAAAACCCTTTAATGTGTGTTTGATACCTGATCAGAAGATAAAGCGACTGGACCCTCTGTATTTTGCCAGGGCGATGTCTGCTGTTGGGTCTGAGCTTGGTGCATAAGTGTGGGAGGGGCCTCACCTCCAGGTGAGGGGAAAAAACCCTAAAGAAAAAAGCAAGCAATTTTATGGCACAGGGTAAGATGCACCACAAATGAAACAGTACACATGATGCATGCCTTTAATAAACTGCATATTGACAGCTGGTAAGTTAAAAGAAATCTGTTTTCCTATGAAATAAATTTTGGTAGTATGGTTAGGATGTGACAAAACAGACCAAAATAAATTAATTCAGAATTTTTTCAACCTTTAATGTGACCTATAAATAAACTAAAATACTTAATGGGGGAAAAGTACGTAAATAAATAAATAGATAGATAGATAGATAGATAGATAGATAGATAGATAGATAGATAGACAAATAAATAAATAAATAACCATATATATAGATACATCGAAGTAGAGCTAAATATATTGTATGTGGGGAAAAAATAACAGTACTACAATTTCATCCCAACAAGCCTGTTTCGTGGTTGCCCACTCATCAGGGGATTTATTAA
>JAQMYF010040685.1:0-10326 GCA_030014195.1 Neosilurus mollespiculum | reverse complement strand
GATATATATATATATATATATATATATATATATATATATATATATATATATATATATATATATATATATAGTACACTGCATGTAAAATGTGCAAACGTTATCGCAGTGACAGTGTTGGAAAAAGTTCCCAAATCAAACAAAAATAAAATCCTTGGTACACACTGGTGCAGAAGCCGCGCACGAGCTCGTTTTAAGCCCAAAGAGTTTGAAGTGTTGCGCGTGCCACGGCAGGTATTTCCCCAAACTGCGCGCGCGCTCTGCATGCCCCGTTCCCATAATAAAGTCCTATGCTGGGAATTCAGGAACAGAGCTCGTGTTATTCACCCCACACTCAAGGAACCGCAGCAACACGAGTTGACTTCAAGACACAAGGTGTTCAGGTATGAATGAGGTCTTACCGCGGTGGTGCGCGCGAGCATCCCGGTGCTGCTGTAGTTCCAAGGCTCGTCGGTCTGTCTGTTCCCCGCCATGCTGCTGGGGGACCCCGCTCCCAAAGTTCAGAGAGGAGAAAATGCCCCTGTGTAGCCTAGTGCGAGCTGAGCATCACGGGTTCTTCCCTATGAAGCTAAAAGAGAATAAAGTCGTCGTCCTCCTTCCTTCCCTTCCCTTCCCCTCCTCCGCCTGTAGCAGGAAGTCTACCGGAGATAAGGTGTGGAAGGCAGGTGTGAGAGCGCGTGCACAATATAACCGGATCCCAGGCCCGTTCATAGAGCTGCGGTCCCACAGCACGCGCCACGGGCAATGTGCATGGATCTGCACATGTATGCACAGAGCTTAGAAATCTCTCTCTCTCTCCCTCTCTCTCTCTCTCTCTCTCTCTCTCTGTCTCACACACACACACACACACACACGCACATCTTTGTCTTGCTGTCCTTGTAAGGACGTACCACTTTTCTATATACTTAGTGCACTTAATGCTATTCTACACATCATCTAACCCTAAAGACAACCACAGCATTCCACATGAACACTCAGGCCCTTATAGTTTTCATTTGATGTAAATTAGCAGCAGCAACAACAAAAACTAATAAAACAGTTTTGGAAAAATCCAAACATCCACCGCAAAGGTCAAACACCTGTCCTGGTTGGAACTTGTCAAAAAAAGATTCCATGAAGTATTTATGTTCCCTTCATTTTTTTTTTCATTCATTCATTCATTCATCTTCTTCCGCTTGTTCCGGGGTGGGGTCGTGGGGGCAGCAGCATAAGCAGTGGGGTCCAGACGTCCCTCTCCCCAGCCACTTCCTCCAGCTCTTCCGGGTTGACGCCAAGGCGTTCCCAGACCAGCCGAGAGACACAGTCCCTCCAGTGTGTTCTGGGTCGATCCCTGGGTTTTTTCCCGGTTGGACACGCCCGAAACAACACACCAGGTAGGTGTTCGGGAGGCATTCTAATCAGATGCCTGAGCCACTTCAACTGGCACCTCACAACGGGGAGGAGCAGTGGTTCTAATCCAAGCTCCTCCCGGATGACATAACTTCTCACCCTATCTATATGGAAGAGCCCTGCCACCCTGCAAAGGAAGCTCATTTCAGCCGCATGTATTCTCGATCTTGTTCTTTCGGTCTCAACCCAAAGCTCGTAACCATTGGTGAGGGTTTGGAATGTGAATCGACTGGTAAATTGAGAGGTTTGCCTTCCGGCTCAGCTCCCTCTTCACCATGATGGACCGGTACAAGCTCCGCTTTACAGCAGAGGCTGCACCGATCCGCCTGTCGATCTCCCGCTCCATCTTTCCCTCACACGTGAACAAGACCCCAAGGTACTTGAACTCTTCCACTTGGGGCAAGACCTCATTCCAGACCCGAAGGGTGCATTCCACCCTTCCATGGCCTCGGATTTGGAGGTGCTGACTCTCATCCCGGTCACTTCACACTCAGCTGCAAATTGCTCCAGTGAGAGCTGAAGGCCACGGCTTGGTGAAGCCAAAAGGACAACATCATCTGCAAAAAGCAGAGGCGAGATCCTATGGCCACCAAACCAGAACCCCTCAACACTTTGGCTGCGCCTAGAAATTCTATCCATAAAAATTATGAACAGAACCGGTGACAAAGGGCAACCTTGGCAGAGTCCAACCCCCACTGGAAACGAATTCGACAAGTTGTTACCAATGCGCACCAAGCTCTGGCTCTGGCAATACAGAGACCGAACGGCCCGTACCAACGAGCCCAGTATACCATATTCCTTGAGCACACCCCACATGATAGCCCGAGGGACAGGGTCGAAAGCCTTCTCCAAGTCCACAAAGCACATGTGGACAGGTTGGACAAATTCCCATGCCCCCTCCAGGATCCTGTAGAGTGTGTAGGGCTGGTCAAGAGTGCTGCGGCTGGGACAAAAACCATACCATTCCTCCTGAATCTGAGGTTCAACCATCAGTTGGATCCTCCTCTCCAGTACTCCTGAAAAGACTTTCCTGGGTAGGCTGAGGAGTGTGATTCCATGATAGTCGGAACACACTCTGGTCTCCTTTTTTTAGAAGGGGAACTACCACCCCAGTTAGCCAATCCAGAGGTGCGGCCCCCGATGACCACACTATGATGATGTGGAGACGTCTCAACCAAGACAGTCCTACTACATCCAGAGCCTTGAGGTATTCAGGGTGGATCTCGTCCACCCTGGAGCCTAGTCACTAAGGAGCTTTTTAACTACCTTGGCGACCTCAGCCCCAGTGATAGGCAGACCCCCCTCGGAACCCCCAGGCTCTTCCTCTTCCACAGAGGAAGTGTTGGTGGGATTGAGGAGGTCCTCGAAGTATTCCTTCCACCTCCCGATAACATCCCCAGTCGAGGTGAGCAGGTCCCCACTTCCACTGTAAACAGTGTTTGTGGAGTACTACTTCCCCCTCCTGAGGTGCTGGATGGTGGCCAGAACCTTTTCGAGGCCAACCAAAAGTCTTTTTCCAGGCCCTCACTGAATTCCTCCCACACCTGAGATTTTGCATCGGCGACAGCCCGGGCTGCAGCACGTTTTGCCTGTCGGTACCCGTCCACTGCCTCGGGAGTCGCACAGGCCAAGAGGACTTAATAGGCCTCCTTCTTCAGCTTGACAGCCCCCCTCACTGCAGGTGTCCACCACCTGGTGTCCCAAAACCCAGAGTCAGTACACGAGGATCGGCCCGGCAGAACCCACGCCTTCAGCTGCCACCCGGCTCACATTGCACACGACCCCTATTGCCCCCCCCACAGGTTGTGGGTCCATGGGAGGGTGGACCCATGTATCCTTTTCGGGCTGGGCCCAGCCGAGCTCCAGAGTTTGTTTGTTTGTTTGTTTTTGTTTTAGATTGTGCCCTATAACAATTCACATTGTCATGTAAAACCTTTAGAAGCATCATAAGGGATCCAAAAAACCCACTGACGAACCTTTTACTGTGTCGATTGTTCACAATCCCACACACAAATGTTTTTGTGGTAAATATTTAAAGCATTAAAAATTGGCTTCACCATCTGCTTCAGCATCGGCTTCACCGAGCACCCCTGAGAGGTTTCTTTGGTCTGTCTCTTTGGGGAATGTAAAGATTTTATGTAGAGATATTACAGAATTTTTTTGTTTGTTTGTTTGTTTGTTTTTAGGTTTTAGGCAGAATTAATAAACTAAGAACCGGCAGTTCTTAGTAGAACCTTTGAGGAACTTTTATTTATTTATTTATTTATTTTTGTAAATAAGAGTTTGAAGACTTTAGGAAGTGGATTGAAATGGATTTATTCATTTTCTAAGCCCCTTTAATCCTAATTCGGGTCGTGGGGAGACTAGTGCCCATCTCAGCCAATTCTGGGCAAAGGCGGGGTACACCCTGAACAGCTAGCTTAATACAGCTTGATAGCATGTCCAACATACAGCAAGAAGGTCCTGGGTTTAAGTATCGGGCTTGGCAAGGGCATTTGTTTCTGTGCAGAGTTTGCATGGATTTCCTCCAGGTACTCCAGTTTTCTCCCACAATACAAAGACGTGCACATTAGGCTAACTGGCTGTTTCAAATTGTGCGTGTGTGCGTGTGTGCATGCGATGGTCTGGTGAGCTGTTCAGGGTGTACCCCATCTTCCCTCAGCATTGATTGAGACAGGCTCTAGTCTCCCCCACAACCCTAATAGAGCTTAATTAAGTGGTTCAGCAAAATTAATAAATGGGTGAAAAACAGTCTTGTTCCTCTCTCTTGTTCCTGAGACCTATTATGAACAGACAATGCTGAATAGTGCTGGCATTTCTTCATCTGAATTTCTTTCAGTGTGGCAGTAGAATTCATATTTTGAGTGTAAAATAAGTTTTGGAAAGATTTAAACTCCTACTTCGAATACAGATTGAATACAGACCATGTGCCATCCATTCATCCATCAATCATCCATATCATATGGCTTCACTGTGTCTAACATCATGGCTCCACCTTCCCAGCTAACTTCAGGTGAGAGGCGAGGCACACCCTGAACAGGTTGCCAATCTATCATAGGCCTAACATGGACACAAATAGGGCAGTGCTGGCTTAGTGGTTAAGGCGATGACCCACTGTCATCACTGTTGGGCACTTGAGCAAGGCCCTTAACCCTCAATTGCTCAGTTGTATAAAAATGATAATTGTAAGTCGCTCTGGATAAGAGCTTCTGCTAAATGATGTAAATGTAAATAAGCATTCTCATAAGCATTCTCACCTGTGTGCCATTTTGAATAGCTAACTGACCCAATCGGCATGTTTTTGGACTATGGGAGAAAACTGCAGCATTTTGGGAGAACCCACATAAGCACTGGGAGAACCTGCAAATTCCAAGACCTCAGTTAGTTGTGAGGTTTGAACCTACAATCTTCTTGCTGTGAGATGACAATGGTAATCACTGTATGACATACACTCATATCGGTCTATCTAGATTAGAAAAATGGTGGAACGTGTGAGCTTGAAGGCAGTTATTTAAATGAGGGAAAATGAGACAAGTGGAGTGATAGTATAAATGAATCACAGAAAAGCTTTTGTTGAGCTTGTGTGCTCTGGGATGTAGCATAAGATACTGGTGAATCAGAAGCTATTCAGAGTTTCATGAAAACCTATTCTGTTTCTACATTTTTCTTGTTGTTTTTTTTCAGCTCTCATAAAGTATATGTCACAAGATGTCAGTATTAGAGTAAAACTGTGGTAACAACCAGAGGGGTGAAATTACTGAGAAGAGAATTATATCAAAGTGATCTAACTGCTCACATGAAATATAAACTCAAACTCCACACACAATGCCCTTGTCGAGCTCAGGACTCGAAGTCCCTGGCTCGGGCATTTATGTGTGGAGTTTACATATTTCCCCATGCTTGCGTGGGTTTCCTCCGGGTACTCCAGTTTCCTCCCACGGTTAGCACTAGGCTAACTGGCTGTTAAAATTGCCCCTAGGTGTGAGTGTGATTGTGAATGGCTGTGTGAGTGTTTGCCCAGCAATGATATAGTGATCTGTTTTATTTGCATCCCACCTTCACCATGTGCCCAAGCCTCCCCATGACCCTAATAGTAGGATTAAGTGGTTCGGCAAATTAGTTCTTCAGCGTCTAATAATCCACCCTGCTGAAGACCATACAGCATAGAGCTCAGTAATCAGCACTAATAAAACTGTTGAGGCTGTTCAGGTAATACATAATGCCTTTAAATATGCACAATCACAACCGAAGCTCTTTAATGATCCTACTGACAGAAACAGTGAGGTGATACTTTATTTGGAAAAACAAAGTAAATTATTTTTAGAAACCTTCACTGAATACCTGATTATATGAGACATTAACTTGATAACTGGACTTGATTCACATGTCCCACTCACTTTTCCACTACACAGACGTATCAGACGTCTCAGTACTGCTCACAGTATTCTATTCACCAAGAAGGTTGCATGTAGTATTAAATATCAAGATCATTAATTTCTGGATTTGATCCTGTCTGGTTAAGTTTATCTTTCCTTTTACCATCGCCATTTGAAGATAGACCTCTTGGTCTAGCTAGGCGCTCAGTGTTACTGCTGGTAATACATGTTTCCTTTTACAGGTGTTACACTAGCTGAGATAAGGTACTCTCTCAGAGTATAAACTCAAGTGTATAGTATAGTAGGTCTGGAGAAGGTTCTGGATTGAATTGTTACAGCAGACAAGAACCAGTTCAGACAAGATCCTAATGTCAGGTGGTATTTGCTCCAGCTTCCTCCACAACCCTGAAGGATAATCAGTACAGATAATGGACCACCACCACCACCACCAATCAACAGCACTAAACAACAACAACAATAACAACAACAATAATAATAATGTCTAGAATATGTTTGTCCACATTCACCTTTCCTCCAAAATGGTCATGAGCTTTGGGTAGTGACCAAAAGAACAAGAACGCGACTAAAAGCGTCCAAAATGAGCTTCCTTCGCAGGGTGGCAGGGCTCTCCCTTAGATATAGGGTGAGAAGTTCTATCATCTGGGAGGAGCTCGGAGTAGAATCTGCTGCTCCGTGTTAATAGGAGCCAGTTGAGGTGGCTCGGGCATGCCTCCCGAACGCCTCCCTGATGTGATGTTTCGGGCATGTCCAACTGGGAAGAGACCCTGGGACTGACCCAGAACACACTGGAGGGACTATGTCCCTCGACGGATCTGGGAACGCCTTGGCTTCCCCCTGGAAGAGCTGGAGGACCTCACTGCTTAGGCTGCTACCCTCCGCAACCCGACCCCGGAACGAGTGGAAGAAGATGAAGATAAAGACATTCACCTTTCAGCTTTACTGTGATTTCATGAATTGATCTTCAGTAAATCAAGATTGGTTAATATTTATCACACACACACAAACACACACACACACACACACACACACACACACACACACACACACACACACACAGACACACACACAAGAAAACAATGATGTAGCCAAGATTCTTGCTTCTGAAAAAATTGTCCTTGTCAATTCATGGACACAATAAAAGTATCCTACAGAAATCTTAAAGCCTTGAAGAATGATTTCAAAGTATGCTGCAGGAGCATAACTATACATACATATAGATAATAGATGAATGGATAGCATATACTGTATTATAATTGAAAACATCCCACTGAATCAGGGTTTTCCAGAGACCCTTAAGCTAGACTGTACAGTAAGCATAATCTTGCCATCATGCTACTGCTCATGTTGTAGGACTTGTAAAAGTATACAGGCAAGAATCACATGATTATACCATATGATACCAACGGTCAGATGTTCATATTTAAATTCCAATGATGCCAATAAGGGCAGAACGGTGGCTTCAGAGCAAGGAGATGTGAGTTTGAGTCTTGGGCTCAGGTGGTTCTGTGTAGAGTTTGCAGGTTCTCCCCCATGCTTGCACAGGTTTCCTCTGGGTACTTTGGTTTCCTCTCACAGTCCAAAGACATGCACATTAGGCTAATTGGCTGTTCCAAATTGCCCCTAGGTATAGATGTGAGTGTAAATAGCTGTGTGTGTGTTGGCCCTGCAATGGTCTGGCAAACTGTTCAAGGTGCACCCTGCCTTTACCCAGAGTTGGCTGAGATAGGTTCCAGTCTCACAGCAGAATTAAGCAGCTTGAGTAAGATGATGCCAAGAGTCATCAGAATGAACATCTTGATGAGTAAGGAGTGCTTCATTTATGCAGTTATTATATTTTGAAAATTAAAAAACATACAGAAAGGTCAAGGAATTGCAGACATGAAGAACACCGGTAGAGCTGTTAAATTAGTGTCGCTTCCATCACCTGGATCTTCTCCTGATCTTTATTTCCTCTTGCTGACTTGTTTGCACTTAGATTTAATCCCATAAAACAAGCAGGTCACTCACAATGTAAAGCCTGTAGCCTGTGAAAACCGTTACCAAGCAACCACACCATGCTGATTATATATTTAGTGTGGCCACCCTTTACTTTGATTACAGCATTTAACCTTTCAGGCATAGTGTTCACATATGTTTTAATTTCACTCACTAAACCATTCCATATGGTTTGGAGTTCATTCATGCAAAAGTCAAAAAAATAAAATTGGTGACACCGTTCAATTTTTCTGAAAAATTGGTATTTTCAGTGTTTCTGTGTATTAACCATACTTTTACCTCAATAAACTTTTTTTTCACCACAATATACTTGTCAGAAAGATTTTTTGGTTCTCGTTGCCTACAATAGCATTGTTCAATACATTTTCACCAAAAAATTATAGAGAAGTAAGTTTTTACTTCTTTTTATTAGGAGCCCTTTTATACAAAAGTGACGGTGTATAATCTTCACTGCACACTACTGTATGCTTTCGTTGTTGTGTATCAGTGCTAAAGAAATGGCCTGGGGAATCTGATGGTGTTGTGGGCACAGTTTTAGTAAAATGAGACAGATGAAGATCAGAAAAACATCATCTGGCTTTTTTTCTTCTTGTTCAGCTGTCCAGTTTTGCGGAGTCTGTGCCCGCTGCAGCCTCAGATTCTTGTTCTCTTGTGTTTATACATTTATACATCAGTTTATATCCGGCCTGATAAATTAGAACAAATGTGACCACATCTGTGAAAATCTGCCCAAGATCAGAAAATCACTTTATGAGTTATGCGTTGTTTAAGGTGGACACAGTTTTTTCATGTATCTGAGCACGAGACAAGGTTGGTATTCAGGTAGAAGGCGATAGGTCAAAAGGTCAATTTTGGCATTTTGTGGAGCTATCCACTTGTTGCTGTCAGCCCTCGATACGTATGTACACAACATATTACTTTAAAAAGACCTACATGCATAACTACTCTCCAATACTTAAATATGTTTAACGACAGTGACTTCTCACTGCACTTTCTGACAACAAAATAAAAAGCTGTCGGTAGCAGGTTGTAGTGGTTCAAGGTAAGCAGCTAAAAACAGGAACAGAAAACATTCCACTCTGTTCAGGTACATGAACTGAGGTGCTGTCTAAAGGTTTCTCCCATTAAAAAAAAAAAAAAAAAAGAATTCAAGGCAATAAGATGTGTCAGTGTACTGCTAAGTGAGATAAATAGGGTACTCTGCAGGTGATTAAAGGTGAATGTATAGCTGACCTTGGTTCTACAATGTAAGCACTAATCTTTTTTTTTTACTCCACCAATTATTTTGCTTTTGAATGAGCAACCAGTCTTGTGTAAACACATTACTGACATTTGCTTGCTAATAAAGTGACACTGTTGAAACGTTACCTCCTAAGATTAGACTGCATCTACTTTAGATTGCTGTATGTGTAGCACGTTACTTTAAATGATGCTTAACTTGCACTCCCAGTTGTTGAATTTGTGTGCAATTATTTATATTTTGTGAATGACCTTTAATATTTGCAAGTCTGAAATTATTCAACTGATAATTTAGCATGTTTTTATTTATATAAAAATTATATACTGGAGCATATTTTCTCATGCTTGCAACATATTACACAAATCTGACAACATAACCTGCCAGCTAGCTTGCTAACATAAACAATCTTTTGACACTAAGATTACTTAATAGTTAACACATGCAAAAAAGGCCTAATATATTTTTTTATGATCTTTATAAATAAAACTGCATTTACCTTCACTTGAGGTTAACAAGCATGTTGGATTTTGCAGTACGTTTCTGCCCAGTGCTCACCAGTGCCACATGAATCCTTCAGCAGAACAACTCAGATTAAGGGCACTTTATCAACCCATGATCTGCCACATTTCAGCTGATATCAATAAGGTTATTAAGCACCATTATCAGTTGATCTTATCGCTACCTAGCCATATCAGATGACCCTTCTTCTGACCAACCAGAATAATGCATCCAACAGCACTGTGGTTTAAAGTTAGTAAATGCTGTAATTCAATTTTCTATCTGCTTCTGATTGTTTAAACCGACCCAATATCAAGATGTGTGTTCTGAATCCAACAACTTCCCTGAGTTTATCTAAGAGGGGAACTTTTATTTGTGTTTACATGCATGCTACATATTTTCAAGGAACCACTTGAAATCGGAACATGATTTCATCTAAAAGGCAAAAAAAAAAAAAAAAAAAAAAACAGGATCACTAAAACTTGCTGTTGACTGTGAGATGACGTTTCACTAAAGCCCCTTTGAATATGAGATTTATAGTGATGGGAGATTATTCTGAAAACAGGGAAATGTAATTTTAATATTCAAATTATAATTCTAAAATAACCCGGTTCCATCCCTCCTACTGGCACACAGAGGCATTCACCCACACAAACACCTACATCTACACACACACATACATACACACCCACAGTCTCGTTTCCATGACTTGTGGGGACAATGACTTGCATTCATTTCCTGGCGAAATTTCCCTAAACACTAGAAATTTCCCTAACACTAAACATAACCACTACTTGCCTTACTATAACC
>JAQMYF010040684.1:2500-10326 GCA_030014195.1 Neosilurus mollespiculum | reverse complement strand
ATGCTGGCTGGAGTTCTCATCTCAGAAGCCCCTCGCTCCTGCTGATGAAGATCCATATGGGCTTAGATCTGCACTCACTGTGAAGACGGCTTTTCGCTGGTGGTGATATAAACTCTCTTGCTACAATTAATCAGGACTTACAGTTGTGTTATAACCAACCGGACTACATGTTGGACTGTAATGGAGTTTCTCTTATATGGTTTGTATTTTATGGTTTCACCCAAATGAGGATGGGTTTCCCTTTTGAACCTGGTTCCTCGCAAGGTTTCTTCCTTGTGTCAACTGAGGGAGTTTTTCCTTGCCACCATTGCCACGGGGTTTGCTCATTAGGGATGTGTAGAGGGTTGTAGAAAAATGTTTAAATTGCTTTTTAAATTACTTTAACTATGTAAAGCTGTTTTGCAACAATGTCAATTGTAAAAAGCACTATACAAATAAAACTTAACTGAATTGACAAGCCCAGGGAGACCATGCAAACTCCACACAGAAATGCTCTCGCTGAGCCTGGGATTTGAACCCAGAACCTCCTTGCTGTGAGGCAGACATACTAATCACTATGCTACTGTGCCATCCCTAACTAGATTTAAAAAAAAAAGTAAATATTTTACATTATAAGCTAATCAAATTCAACTTGTTCTGTAAAAACAGTGTTGACTCTTACCATATCCTCTGGTTATATCAAAGAAAATGGGGCTGATATCTCTGTTTCCAAATTCCTCTGCATGATTTACGAGTGCTTGTTTGACAGCTTCATATCCTGCCAAGACAACCACCTTCTTAGATCCAAAATACACAGTGAATACCGATCCATATTTCTTTGACATCTGGAAAAGAAAAAGAAAAAATCAAAGTCAATTTGGTTTGTAAAGGTTTGTGGTTCTAGATATTTGATCTTGGTTAAATCTGTTAGCCAGGGCAGTTAGCCCTCTTCTTCATACACATATACACCTTAAAAAACACTACACGGGCAAATATTCAGTAACTAGATGCAGTGTGTATGCAGATGTAGATGCAAAGCTGTGTGGGTGAGATGTACCAGGGTGGTCTCACCCCATTCAGTGACATCATCAAAGAGTGTGTCGCTCATGTGAGACATTGCTGGGACATCATTACAAAGAGACAGAATCGGAAGACTGACGATTGTTGAGCTACCATAGGATGGCCTATCAGCATCAATTCAGCGATACATCCTGGATGCCCCTTGCTCGTGCTTCTACACTCAGAAACTGTGAAGATGACTTTCCACTGCTAGTGATATCAACTATTTTGCTAAAATGATGAAAGAATTATGTGGTATCTATTATTCTACTTGTCCTCTACTCCACCTTGAATGCTTGAAGGTCACCTCAACTTGGGAACTCTGGTATAAAATTAATTTCTAAATTTCCCATTAGATAATATGACTTTATGGGGCATTCACGAGCAATTTCCAAGCAGGCAACTCGTATTTACCGTAATTCCCATAACAAATGAAGACAATATTAGTGATAAACACAGCAGCACTATTGAAACTAGATTATGGCTGTAACCAGTTAATGATGTTAGCTGTCTAAACTACTATTACTATTATCTTACCAAGTTATGAAAGTAACATTATAGCCACTTTATCATGATGAATAAAATTAGGCCTACAAAAAAATGTACATCAGAGGCTATAATTCTTGATTAAAGAAGAGGTAAAGATAAGGTAGTTAAGTGTCATGATTGAGTCTCGTCAATTCATGATATTTCAGAAACAATAAAAATTTCAGTTGGTAGCTTTAATGTAATAGATTTTCTTAGATGGTGTGGTCACGTGTCAAAGAATAGAATGCATATCCAGTAGAAAATATAAATGTAATAATTATTTAAAGTCTAAAACATGGTAATTGGGTTTTGATGCACAACATTGTGAACATGTTTAAAAGCAAATAAAATTATTACTGAAGTATTTTTCAAACATAAATCATAAACCTTTAAATATCAGACACGATTTATGGTAACTGGTTGAGAAATGTTTAAGTTAAATAAATTTCAATCCAAGGTGGAAGATGTGTTTATGTATCCCATCTGAGGTTTATACGTCTGTGGTTCAACGGAGATACGACAAAGAAATTTTAAAATGGTGCAGGTTTTTGAGAAGTGTTGATATGATTTAGTAAGAAGCATATTAAACGTCTGTATTGTATATACAACACTGCTTCTGCTTTTGGAGCTTCAGCTTTTTATTTATCTACTTATTATTACAATTCCTGCTGTTAGAAATGTTTGACTTAGAGACGATATCTAGTGGATATAGTGCTTAACATTCACTCTATGTGTCATATACAGTAAGCTCTACCTACACATGGAAGAATGCAGGCTGCAGTTATGATTCTATTGTTTGAAATGTGTGTGTTAAAGGCAGCACAAATGAGACACTAGACCACACAGAATCACAAACTGATGACTGAGACCAACAATTAGTTGAAAAACTCACTTCATATAGAGACAGGTAGGGCCTCTTGAGATTCAGCTGCAACATGTTTCCCAGGATAGGAAGTGGTTTGGGACCTGGAGGCTCCTTGTTTTCTTCCTGAGAGCTGACATCAGAAGAAAAGAGATAAAGAACTAACAGCAACATCAACACAAGACCAAGCAATATGCCTGTACTTGTAGGCTGCAGGAGAAGCTCTTCTACCAAAGCCATTACAAAAGATGTAACCCAAGACAAAGGTGCTTTGCATGCAGCCTGAACCAGAAACGAGTCCCTTCAAATTGCTAAACCTGTAAATCTGATAGCAACCATTGGCTGGGATTAGACAACACTCAGGGGTGGAGCTACGCGAGGAGAAAGACACAGAAGGTGTTTGAGTAACAAAACATTTTTTTATTATATTTTTATTTATTATATGATTTACTGTTCATTTTATTATGATAAATTATATGTTGAACTTTTTTTTTTTTTTAAATGTGGCTATTAATTTCTAAATTATTCAACAAATGTACCCTGCCATACCTTGCGTTACTTGAATAATTTTTATTAACAAATTGGAAGCTCTGATTATATTTTAATGCCAAAATTTATGTATATACTTAATATACATTATTATAATCATTATCATTATCACATCATTATAATTATGGCCACCATATTGTTTTAAATGATTTAAAGAATAAGTACATAATGCCACCAAACATGCCGCCGCCATAACAACAACACAAACCCGAATCAAACTACAATTGTGTAGTTTTATAAAAGTCATTTTATATAAACATGAAAAACATTTTCAACAAAAAATATTGTTTAAAAAAGCATCATTTAAGGTGGAATTGTTAGTTCAAATAAGTCTCCATATAAACAGCCTCATGGTTTCCTCCACCAAGGAGGTTACGTTTTTGCCAGTGTGTGTTTGTCTGTTTGTTTGTTTGTTTGTTATCTACTTTACACGAAAAGTTCTGAACAGATTTTTGTGAAATTTTCAGGGAAGGTGGTGAATTGGTCAAGGAACAAATGATTAGTGTTTTGTTTACCTCCGCCAAGGAGTTTAAACAGGAAAGAGAGAGAGAGAGAGAGAGAGAGAGAGAGAGAGAGAGAGACTGTCCTTCCTAGGTGGAGGTTTGTGCTCTCTGAATGCTTCTAGTTTTGATATGAGTTCCTTTAGGGCTGTGGTTTTTCGAAGGCAGAGAAAAGGTGGGTGGGGATGTAGAGCCTTATTTCCTCCCTGCTGTTAATGATCATACTTGTAAAAAAGGAAGAAAAAAGATAAGAAAAGGAATTTAACCCTTTACTGTACTTTTACAAACATCTACAACCCCTGGCAAAATCATGGAATCACCACATGTGGAGGATGTTCAAGTTAGATTTTTAACTTCGTCTCAAATAAACAAAACACAGATTCAACAATTCTTCTTCAGTTGCTAAACATTTTGGCTTCATGAAAGTTATTTTATTATAATTTTATTTTAGTTAGTTTATATATTACAGTCATCTGCTGAATCATTTAATCAGACTGGAGCCTATCTCAGCCAACTACACCCTGAACAACTTGCTAGACCATAGCAGGGCCAACACACACACACACACACACTCACACTCACACAACCATTCAACCTCACTCCAAGGGGCAATTCGGAACAGTCAGTTAGCCCCATGTGCATGTCTTTGCAGTGTGCGAGGGCATTTCTGTGAGAAGTTCGCGTGTTCTCCTCATTCTTTTGTGGGTTTCCTCCAGGTACTCCTGTCCGAGTATAAAAACATGCACATTAGGCTAAATGGCTCTTCCAAATTGCCCTTAGGTGTGAGTGTAGGTGTGAATCGGTGTGTGCTGGCTCTGTGATGGTCTAGTGGGCTGTTCAGGGTGTGCCCCGCCCTCACCCAGAGTTGGCTGAAATAGGATTAACCATATAAAATAGAAACCCTAATAGGATTAAGCGGTTCATCAAATGATTAAATGTAAGAGTGAATGAGAGAGGGATCTATTAAGATGAAATGTTTGCAATTATTCCACGTCTAAAGACACAATAAAAATCAACACTCGGCAGCTTTAACACCCGCGATCTCAGACCACTTCCTGCAGTGCGACCTGATTAATGCATTACTATGAAGAAGTAACTTTACATAATTTGCCAGGACTCGAGTGTGAGATTGAGCCAATTTTGTAAAGGTAGAGAAGATCATACACTTGTATTGATCCCGACTTGTTTACTGACTCCAGAGAGGAGTCGACTCTGTTGGAGGGAACCGATTGGCTGGAGGGAACGCCGCATAAACCTGTAACACCATCAGTGCGATGCATCACTGAGCCCATGGTGAATGTTTTCATCAGTCCTGTTTATTTAATTTAATCAGAAGCTTTTCGATCGTGCAGCTTCAGAAATCTGAAGTACGCAACCTTTGTTTGGCGTCGTTAATCTTTTCAGCATGTTCTTCTGTAGAACATGAACTTCAGACCAGTCAATAATTAGACGAGCCTGTAAATAAGTCCGGGTTTGCTGTTTGTCCCTGCGTGACCTTTGCACCCTGGCACTCCTACTTTTATTCTTTTTTGAAGAAGTCGTGTTGATTTCAGGTGCTCCTCAAGTCATTAACAAGCCAGATTGATCAGATCCACCAATCACAAAACTCGATGTCATGACACCACCATGTTCTAAGTAAAGAATTAAACACAAAGGCAGCGTGTTGGTTTCTCTCATGATCATGATTCTTTTACTCCACACCAGTTTGGTGTAGTTTATAAACTGGTAATTTGTAACAGAAAAGCACTTTATCCATTTATTGCGGTTTCATGGTGTGAAGTTATAACAGCGGCGTGGTACAGAGGTGTAGTGATTAGCACGTAGCATCTCACAGCAAGGTCCAGGGTTCGAGTCATGGACTCGATGAGAGCATTTCTATGGGGAGTTTGCATGTTCTCTCCATAATTGTGTGGGTTTCCTCCGGGGACTCAGGTTTCCTTTTACAGTCCAAAAAAATGCATATTAGGCTAATTGGCTGTTCCAATTTGCCCCTAGGTGTGAATGTGAATGGTTGTGTGTGTATTAGCCCTGCGATGGACTGGTGAGCTGTTCAAGGTGTACCCCTCTTTTACCAATAGTTGGCTGAGATAGGCTCCAGCCTCCCCGCGACCCTAATAGGATTAAGCAGCTCAGCAAATGAATGATTGAACACTTCCATGTGACACATTTTAATATGCAAATGATGACGACAAATCAATGGATATGTAAATGATGCAACTTATGACATCACATGGAGTCCTGGAGATCTGGATGGAGACTGGAGGAGTTCCTGAAAGGTTCTTTTGACGTTTATTAGGGTTTTTTAATGTTTTCTACTTGGAAGCTTATCTGAACATTACCTCTGTTACTGGGTTGCACAGAGAAACATTAAGGGTACAGTCAAACTGTGTGTGAAGTAACTGTTATTGATTGAACTCGAGGTCATACACACACACACACACACACACACACGGAAATCAGGTTAAACAACTTTCCTGCTTTGGGGAGATTTCTTGTTTGGACCTTTCATATGGTCTATCCAGTCTCAGGGTTTCCTCCACCAGGTTCTCTGGTTTCCTTCCTCAAACATGCATGTAGGTCAGTGGTGACCAACCCTGTTCCTGAAGATCTTCCTACTTGCAGAGTTTATCAACGACCAAAATCTAACACACCTCATGTTTCTGCTCAGGGACTTCTTAAAGCAATAATCAGATGGCCAGGTGGGCGCGATTAGTTTTGGAACGAAAGTCTTCAGGAAGGTGGCTCTGCAGGAACGGGCCTGGAGACGCCTGGTGTACGTGGTGCCAAGATGTAGCTGATATAAAATTTCGAAGAGATTTTTGAGATGTTGCACAATGTTGAAATGGCAACAATTAATTTATATGCCCTGCCCCATGGCATCATGGTGGTGTAGTGGTTAGCATGTCTGCCTCACAGCCCGACGGTCCTGGGTTCAAGTCCAGGGCTTGGTGAGGGCTTTCCTGTGTGGTGTTTGTATGTTTTTCCCATGCTTTTGTGGGTTTCCTCTGGGTACTTCGGTTTCTTCCTACAGTCCAAAGAAATGCACATTAAGCTAATTGGCTGTTCCAAATAGCTTTGAATGTGAGTGTGAGTGTGAATGGTTTTGTGTGTTGGCCCAGTGATGGACTGGTCAGCTGTTCAGGGTGTACCCGGCCCTTGCCTAAGGTTGGCTGAGATACAGTAGGTTCCTCCCATGACCCTTAAATTTATGTCATATTTGGTATACATGGGGTCCAGATGTTGCTGATGAGGTTGTTGATATTTATCATAGTGTTGAAATGGTGACAATAAACTCATCCATCTCGCCACAAATTCAGGACAAGCCTCTTAACTTCTTTATATGGTGCATGATACAGCTGAAACTTTACATGTTATTAAGTATGATGGTTGTAATAAGAGCCACATTTCCAGAATCACTTGCTGGTATAGCGCCACCACCAGGGAGCAGAAATAATGTATCTTTCACACATTTCAGAGATATAGCTTCGAGTCAGAATTGCTTTAGTTATTAGCTGTCATGGTTATGATCGTATTCATAAGGGTCATTCCTGAACCTGGGTCAACATTAATGACACAATTGTCATCCTGGACATAATATTATCCAAAAACTATAAAGGATTAAAAGAGCAAGTCTTGCCCAAAACCTACTGCACGGACACATACAACATTCATTCATTCATTTTCTGAAGCGCTTAATCCTAATTAGGGTGGCGGGGAGGCTGGCGCCCATCTCAGCCGACTCTGGGCGATGGCAGAGTACACTCTGGACAGCTCGCCATGCCATCGCAGGGCAGAAATGCAGCCTACTTTTGACTAAAGTCTGCAATGGTTCTTTTACATTCCTCTTACCACAGACAGAGACACGGCCGGCCTTTGATAACCCAGTTAGCTGCACTGGGGGGCATCAGTGACAACCCCGTGATAGTGGGGCTTGAACCCCCGTAATCCAGCACCCTACCACTAGGCAACCACTGCCTCACATACAACATGTCAGACAAAATCATTTGGATTCATCCAGGCAAAATAAATAAATAAATAAATAGGTAATTTTCTGTAAAATTGGTTGCGATGTGTGGAATTTCCAGACTCGGACGTGTCTGCATGTTCTCCCTGTGCTTGTGTGGGTTTCCTCCAGGTATGGGGTGAGGTCCCAGGTTACGACGTTCACTGTACGATTGAGTTCCTCCTGAAGTGGATTTATTTATTTCACACGTAGTCGAGCATTAATTAATTTATTCACCAAAAACAAAAGGGATGAATTTGGCCTCCATACGTGAATAAATTAGACGAATTTGGGGTCCATACAGATTTATTCCTGTTTGTTATTAATAAAAGTGCAGTGATGTGCA
>JAQMYF010040683.1:0-10332 GCA_030014195.1 Neosilurus mollespiculum | reverse complement strand
CACATTTAATACCCACATGAAGGTAATAATTGGAATACTACTTTGTTATTACTAGATCAGTAAATACAAGATAAGAGTTATTTGGCTTTGTAAAATTAATATCCAATCCAAAAGTTTTTTATCTTGACCTAATGGGTTTTTTCTGTTGTAATAAACAGTGTCCAAGGAAGGCTGATATGCAAATAACTTTTGACAGATTTTGCTAAAATCCAAAGAGCCAGTATGAAAAGAGCCAGTTCGTGTTTTTTGGAGAATACAATGCATAATGTATGGACTAACCACGCCATCTGTTGTCCACACCCTTAAAACACTCCTATTTTTCTTCTTTTGCATTACAGGTCCAGATTGTTCATAAAAAGATAGACTTGAGCAATGTGCAAGCAAAATGTGGTTCAAAAGACAATATCCACCACAGGCCAGGTAGATATTTTGCTGTTTTGTGTTTGTTGCTCATAACGTTGGTTGAGTAACTGCACTTGAGTGATTGATTGTACATTGTATTATCAATTGGCAGAAATTAATATTAAAATATTAGTTGACAGATGGTCAATTGTGGTGTGAACATGGTCCATTGTGTATCGTTTTGTTTCTTTTAGGAGGTGGAAACATTGAGATCAGATCTGAGAAATTGGAATTCAAGGCACAGTCAAAGATCGGCTCTCTAGACAACATTGGTCATGTTGCTGGAGGCGGTCAGAAGAGGGTAAGAAAAAGAATGGGTTTCATTAGAAGCCATTCAGTTGGATATTTGATCTCACATTGATTTGTGCTTCCACAACATTAATTCCTTATGTTGGAAAAAGTTATTAATGTGTATGGAAATGCAGTAGTGTCACATAGCTTACAATGTTTACCTCACATTAAAAGACTCTATTATGCACTGGAGAATTATGGACAATTTGCTCACTGTTATCTAGTTAGAAATTGAACTGATTAAGGTAATGAGTGTTTCATTATGGCACATGTAGCTAAATTACATTTAGACATCAAACTGTTAAAAAAAATCCTTGTCACACTGGTGAAATGTTATACATCTATACTTTATAAAAGTCGATTCCAATATATATGGTGTAGATAGAAAAATTAAATTTCTTTCTTTTTACCAGAATCCAACCAAAGAGATAACGAATGGATTGTCTTTTGTGGGCAAATTTCATTCCCTAGTATGATGTAGAGAGTAAGTTTAGGAGTGTTGTAATTAATATAATGTCCCAGAAACTTCAGAGTAAATAGAACAGCATCCTTTCCTTCCATTCTCTCATGTGGCTTTTCTTATCATTCTCATTTCTGTTTGTTCTCTTGCATTCACAAACAAAAATGCCTTTTTCTCAGGTGTAGTTAAAAGAGATATGAGATTTAGAGGATAACATAACTTATTATTTTATTTTAATTATTATTTTCTATAATTCCAACCAGTCTACCAACAGTTAGCTGTGAATATATACTGCATGGCCAAAAGTTGTGTAGAGCTGAGTATATGACCTGAGTAGAACCAAATTCCAATTTATTCCATTAAGGCCAAAGCATTTATATTTGTATGTAAGGTTCATGTCTCCTCTGTGAGGAGGTTGAAATCACAATTTATTGCTTTTGTATACAGATAAAGAGCAGAATGGCAGTATGGTGGCTTAGTGGTTAGCACTTTCGCTTCACAGCTGGGTTTGAGCCCTGTCCTTTGTTTGCATATTCTCCTCATGCTTGTGTTGGTTTCCTCTGGGTGCTCCGGTTTCCTTCCGTAGTCTAAAGATACGCACATGAGGCTAATTGGAGGCTAATTTTGTGTGTGTGTGTGTGTGTGTGTGTGTGTGTGTGTGTGTGTGTGTGTGTGTGTGTGTGTGTGTATTCAGGGTGTACCCCACCTTCATTTGGAGTCAACTGTGATGGGCTCCAGTCTCCCCATGATCCTAATAAAGGATAAAGCAGTTTGGAAAATAAAATGAAATAAGAGCGGTGTCAGTTCCATGGCTGCAGTCAAAAGCTGCAGCTGAATAATCCGTCCTATCATCTAATCATTAAAAAACCGCCCTAAGCAAAATAGACAATTTGACTGGAGCCAATTAACCTTCTTTGCTTAGGAAGGTTCAAAATTAAGTGAAATGACCTGGAAGTATCTAATTGGTAGCCCTGATAAGATTTGGTCGAATTCTCTAATTGCATAGGAAAGCAGTTTTATTGCTTCCTCTTCAAACACCTTAGGCATAGCTTACTTATGGACCATCCTTTACGAAAAGAAATTTAATAATGATGCCGAACAATTCCCTGCAGCAGAAATATGTAAAGTGTTGCACCTTTTATGAACTTTCAAACTAACAAACAAGACTGAGCAGCATAGGACACAGATCACCATGTAAGTTACCTATTTAACCTGTGCTTATTGATTATTTATGATTGATGGCCATACCATTGTGTGTTTCCAACCTTGTGGCAACTGTTAGGGTAATATATGGGTGTGATGGCCAGGTGTCCCCAAACTTTTGGCCTTGCAGTGTATAGTATTTCCATTGAAAACATTTCTTATAATTTCTGTTTCCTTTATTGTATTTTATGTTTCAGTCTATCCTATTTTTATTCTTTTCTTTTTTTTTTTGCATTACCTGTGCAATTTATGTTGCAGCCATCTAATTTCATTTCTTATGTTTTTGGTTCCATATGTTGCTTATGTCACCATTCATTTGCCACCATGGGCTGGGTGTTTAGAGAGAGAAAGGCAGAGGTGCAGGCATGCCTCAAAACAGCTCTCTCTCCCCAGACCCCAGTGACCCCACCACCCCATCATCCGTCAGTGTCTCCCCAGAACCTATCCACCTCAGCAACCCCCAGATAAAGATCGAAGACTCCAGTAAGTATCTAGGAAGGGAGTGTGTATGAAATCCATCCATATAAATATTTAATAGGAGTCGTGTCAAACACCTTGGAAAGAGCAGTGAAGGATGTGTGTGGAGTGAGTAGCATTTGAAGCATACTAAACTCTCTGGTTGCCTTATATAACTGCTGTTACTTTATAACAATATAAACTGCTGGTGTAATACAGTACATGCTGGAGTAATATTTGATTTTTTATTTTATTTTATTTTATTAGCAAGGCAGGTTTCTTTATATCCTTACATGTTCTCATGAAAAAAAAGGCAAGGGAAAAATGTTATAGTTCCCTTTAGCATTTATTATATTCAGTTATTATGTGCTAAACATTTATTATTTTAAGTTATTATATGCTAATAAACACTCATTCACTGAAGGCAAAGCGGGTGTTGCTGAAAATTCCAAGAAACAGAACACTGAGACATCAACTGATCCTGAGGCAAATGACTGTTTTAGTATATAGTATAAGCAAACTATATCAAGATTTTTGTAGTTTATCTTTGAATATTTTAACCATTACAGACGGAGATAAGGTGAGGTCCGTGTGCAGAGCATATGCATTGTACCTAACGGCATCTTTTCAGGCTCATAGTACATAGTAGAGCTGGGGGATAAATAAGTTTTATAGTTGTATGGATAAGTACAAGTTTTATGGATCAATTAAAATTTTTGGATTAAGACAAATGTGTGTAAAATGAAAATTGCGATTCACTATAAAGATGAAAATATTTTTTATACGGATAATATAATATTGGTGTCCTTTTCAAGTAGCACTCCATTTGATAGCAAGGAACACCAGTGAAGATTTTATTTTTAGGGCATCTAGCCCAGCCCTAGTATATACTACATGGAAACATAAGGAAAAGCAAACTACACACTAAAACTAGATTTTTATTGTTTATTTTGACATATTTTAACCATGACAGGCCGGTCAGGTGAGCTCCATGCACTCGTTAGTGCGGTGTAGGAAATCGCAATTCTTGAACTCATTCAGAATTTTAGTATATACTATATTGTATTACTATACATTAAACTCTTTATTCTGGTTGATCAGACATGGTTAATTAATTTTCTGAACCTGCAGCTATGACACTAATGCCAGCTAAAAGTTTTAGATTTATTTCAATAGATAATCCTTTCTGTGGTTTAAAACAGGGAGTCGTCTTGTGAATAGGACACATACTTGAAGAGATATTTTTGGAAGCAGTCCTGAATATGGGAAAGTCTTCAGGAAAGGGGACATTTTGCTTTGCTGTTTTGCATAAGTGACAAGCAGCAGTTCTTTTCTTATTAAATTAATGTGAGGGGGGCTGGTGAGGGGAGAAGTGTTTATAACATAATATACTCTTTCTGTGAATGTTGAAAATCTTTTAATGTAAGTAAATTAAACAAATTTATATTTATAGAAATGTATTGTCCTTCAGTTTGTAAAAAAGCATCGTAGCACTGGCATACAGTTAAGCATACAGTTGGTATAAGCGAAATGAAGCTATTATTAGAAAATATTCTAATATTGTGTGGTACGGTAGGAAAGTCATGTTTTAATTTTAAATTACACAGTATTAGGAGGGCAACAGAACGGATAGTCCTCTGTGTCAGCAAACTATTTCAATACCGTTGCTAATTCCTACCAAAGCAAAATGTTGATTTTGACACTGCTTCAAGTCATTATTAGGTATGATGCAAGTCATTATACCTTTTACAGCTTTACATTTATCAATCTTATGTATCAGATATAACGGATTACAAACACTCAAAAACAAGTTTTCGGGTACTTTACTATCTTACTGTACTTTACTTTTTACTTTTATTCCCTACATTTTCATACAATTATCTAAACTTTGCACAGCTGGTGGAAATGTCACATAAAGGGGCTAATTTTTACTTTCATACCACGAGTACATTTAAGTTAAATTTAAAGGATGTGTGTCCTTTTTTCACCTCTGTCAGTACAATATACTCGGTGAATACAGGGATTTGTAAGCACAAATGATTTTTGGACTTATTTTATTGGTGAAATAGAAATTGTTTTTTTTTTACTGGCCACAAGGGGGCAACTGTAAAATTATTGTTATTCTGTACATATTGTTATTCCTCTCCATCTCCAAGGCTCAACAAATTTTAATGTCTTTTTACCATTATACCCATATCAATTAGAATAAAATATCAGTAGTTTATGATTTTGCTCTAAAACACTTGGAAAAAATAGTTTTTAATGAATCTTTTGCTTTTTCTAACAACATTGGACACATATAGCCTGTAACATAAAATCTTTTATGAAAAGAAACACTTCTGTTCCCGTTATGGTTCCAGCAGAGCAAAACTACAGAACCTTTTTTCTAAGAGCTTTACCATAAACATGAGTAAAGTGCAGATATACTGAAAGGATTAAGAAAAGAAGAGTAGTGAATCTTTAAAAAATAAAGACAAATACAATAACTAGTCGTTGTACATTATCCAGAACATTACGAATGGCAAAGTTGCCTATAAGACGAAATGAACATTAGGTATTGTTTTTGTTTGTACCAGATTGAGACACATAAACTGATGTTCCGGGAGCAGGCAAAGGCGCGGACTGACCACGGCGCTGAGATCATCTGTCTGGAAGAGTCCCCCCAGCAGCTCAGCACTGTTTCCTCCTCTGGCAGCATTAACATGGCAGATCCACCTCAACTCTCCACCTTAGCAGATGAGGTGAGCGCCTCGTTGGCCAAGCAGGGCTTGTGATCTCTCCACACATGCTCTGTCCTCTGTCCCAGACCTACCTGTTACAGCAAGATTACGGACATTCAAAAGTCTTCATCTTCCATATTCCACTGCTGGCGAGTATCTCATGTCAAGGAGCCCTCGCAATCACTGTTAAAAAAAATTTCAATGTAATTTATATTAAGCCTTATCATGTCCTGAGCATCTGTTACCCATGACTGCAAAAAGTGTCTCTTCATCCATACCTCTTTCGTTTAATTATCTCATTTTTTTTCTTCTGACATCACAGTCTTATTTTTAAAGCTATTTGTTTATTATTTATTATTTGATTTGTCCAAGCTTCAAAACATTTTAAAAATATTTGATTTGGACAGTCTGGAAAGAATGGAAATACCAGGTCAAATTTCTTTTTGTTTTGTTATAGGGTTAAGTATGAAGGTTTCATATACCTTTGTATGTGGAATGCCTTATAAAAATTTTTTCCGAAAATTCAATGAGATTTGGCATTCTTTATGTCAACAAAATGTTGTTTGCCAGATGCTTTTCTTACAGTATTACCGTGTGGGTATGAGTTGTATTTGATATTGGAAAAAAGTATCAAGCCTGCTGGCAGTCTTAAGGTTTTTTGTTTTCTTTGTTTTTTGCCAGGGCTACATTGTAGATGCCTCTACCATTTAACCTTTTTCACGGTTTGCAGCAGTGTAGCTGTGGCGATACTAATTCACTCACATTTATATTCCTGTATGCTAAAATTAAGCATTTTCACCTTTGCTTAGTGTCGAGAACTGAGGTCATTAGTATTAAACATTTTGAAACAGAATATGTAACTGATTTGACTAAAATATCTGAATGAATTTTGAACCATGCTTATCATGACAGTAATGAATAAACTGCTGTTGGTTATTTAGAACTGTGTGCTTTGGTGATAATTCAGTCATAGGGATGATTTTAAATTTAAATGCTTCATGAAATTGGAGTACCTACAATAAGTGTATCTTTAACCTAAAAGTGTTTTGTACCTGTTTTGTGGTCTGTTCATGCCCAAACTCTTGTACTGTGAAAAGTTGGCCATTGAACTATCAGCAGATTTATTTCCACGTGGGTTCGTCATCACATTTTACACATTCACTGTCATGCATAGTGTTTTTGTAGTGTTCTTCAAACCCCAGTTGAATTGCATGGAAGACACATTGTGTATACTCCTGTTTAAAACAACTCCAGTCTAAGAACTTCAGCTTTTTATGCGCACTATGATTTGATTTGTACAAAATCAAGCTTTCAACCCATTACACTGCTAAAATTCTCCCTTAGTAGCCTAGACTGTGTTGTCACAGCATACCCAATAAGCTTCAAAATGTCTATCTATGCTCCTTGCATGTCTCTGCATCACCTCCAGTTTTGAAAATCATTCTTTTTACTGTATATTCTGTAATCTGGATTGTGCTTTTTTTCTTTTTCTTTTTCTCTGCACTATATAGAAGTAGACGGGAAAATACTATACAACAGATAAACCCCCTTTCTTTATGTTGGAGGAGGAGCCGTATAGATAGCGATAGTTATATAATGTATGTGTATTAAGGTTTATGATACATCTATTTGCCAAGAAATATGAGTGCTGAAAAAAATAGCAGAGCAGTTCGGCGGTTGTTGCTCGCACAATGATAATGCATGCATGCTAATTTATCTGGTCTTTTATGTTTGTTTTGTTTGTTTTATATGGATTGGCAATGTGTTTTTGAATGTTCTTGGATGGGGTTTGTAATTATGTATGTGGTATGTGGGCTATTGGAAGTTTTGCCTTGGTTGAAACAAGTTGTGTTCCTTGTACAAAAAGTGGGTCAAGGGAAAGGTACCGTGATCCAGAAATGATGTTGTAAAGAAGGAAGGCAACCATTTTGTGCATTAGGTCTTGTTTCACACTGTAAGCTTGAGCTGGTGGGTTTGCCATCCTGCTGTCATTGACACCATTCACTTAATTCCGCGCCTGTACATTTTAGCTTGAGAAATGTGATTGTCAATATTGTTCTTGTGTGTTTTAATAATAACTGATTCTTGTTAATGTACATGTGAATTTGGAAATAAAGGTTATAAAGAATGACATTTCTTTTGGCTGATGTTCTTCATCAAATGGCCTCATTGATGCCATCAAAGTACTTTTTAGGTTTTATTACTATATTGGTTCATAACACAAAGACAGATGAGAAATTGGCTCCACATGTGCCCTCAGAGAGATGGGTCTGTTATGCCTTCAGTGGTAATCTGTGACACATTAAGCAGATATTATTCAATAGCTACTTTCTGTTGTACTGTGATCTCAGTCTAATTGAGACATAATATTACAAGAAGTTAATTATATTATAAATAATTCCTTAAAGTTTTCGAAATGAATGAAGAGCATTTGACTGCAATTTTGGAGATAAAAAAGGAGAAATAAAACTTATAAAACCCTAAACAGTTTTTTAGATTATCCCTCTGAGAAAACCCTGAAGGTTCTGTATAGAACCTCTGTTCCATCCACTATCTAGAGTGCCCTCCATGATTATTGGCACCTCTTGTAAAGATGAATATATATTAATATATACTACATGGGAATGGTGTGATCTGATTAGTCCACTATTTTGGGATTCATTCATTCATTCATTTCTGAACCGCTTATTCCTAATTAGGGTCGCGGGGAGGCTGGCGCCCATCTCAGCCGACTCTGGGCGAGGGTGGGGTACACCCTGGACAGCTCGCCAGGCCATCGCAGGGCCTATCTTGGGATCATAAATCATATTCTATAAATTATATTCTATAACTATAATCGTATAATGCTTGAATCAAAATGATAGTCCCTCACAGTTTGTCACGGGTACGGGAAGCAGGCGGTATCATGATTAGCACGCTTTAAAATGAAAATCATGTGTTAGTTAGTTTTTCTTGTACTTCCTTGTAGTTTATTAAATAATTCTGAATTAGTATGAAAACACACCTTTACAAGGTTGGGGAATATCAGGTGAGATCATTCCTTTATTCAGAATCTTACAGATCATCCAAGGTCCTAGGCCATTTCTTGTCCATCTCCTTTTCCGCACACCCCACAGGTTTTTAATAGGGTTCAGGTTTACTGTACACCACATATCTCTCAGGGTTGCAATGGTAGCTGAAGGCAAGAGCCAAGGTACACCCTGAGCGGGTCTAACAGAGAGACGAACAGCCATTCAAAGTAGCAAGTTGACTTAATCTGCATGGCTTTGGAGTGTGGGAGGAAACTGAAGCACCAAACCCACACAGGCATGGAAAGAACAAGCAAACTCCACACAGAAAAGCCCAATTTGGTTGCGAGGTGTGAACCCAAAACCTTCTTCCTGTGAGGTCAAACTGCTAACCAATACTTGGAAAGAGCTTATATCCATAATCATCCATCCATTTTTTTTTAGATGTTACTACTGTACCTTTTATAACTTGGGAATTTTTTTTCCAAATGGAAACTACATAGTAAATATTATGTCACTCATCATTTTACATCAAGTGAAATAACATGAGGATGCCATGATCTACGTGCAGTTTGTAGTAATTGCCAGTTTTTCAAATACAATCAACTACAAACAGTAAAAAAGAGAAGGCCCAAGTACCATGCAGCTATATTCCAGCTGTCTTCATTAAAGGTGCCCATTCACTTACCAGGCATATTAAATAAACATACTGAAATTCAGTAAACATACTAAAATACTGTAAATTTCTGAATACTAAAATTTCTGAAGTCTTTCCGAAACCAGTTGCTTACTCCTGTACATGAATGTCAGTGACCGCTATACTGGGTGCGATGATGATGATGATGATGATGATGATATTAGTAGCCATCTTTAGGCAGAACTGTCATAAGAAAATGGTGGCCTCACCACAGACACGGATGACATGAGCAGTGAAAAATCTGTGAGTGTTAAGTAACTTCACTCATGTCGGATGGAATCTCTCTCTCTCTCTCTCTCTCTCTCTGTGTGTGTGTTTGTTATATGCTTTCTTTTATTTCTTAACACTTCAGATTTTTCCACTTTTGACAAATCTGTATTGCACTGTCAGGATCAAGATGTAAAAAAAATAAATAAGAGATAGTAAGTCCATGAGTGTGGGTGGTTTTGGAAGAAATCTTTATATTCAGCCAAAATTAACTGATAATGGAAGGTAATAAACACATAGGCTATTCACTAGTGAATGTGCACCTTTAAGTCTGTATTGTTCCAGGACAAAACTCTAAACAATACTGCATTCCAGTACTGTTTTAACTTGCCCTTTACCATCCATAATTGGGGAACCTTTGCTGCTACATTTGGAGCTGTTTCAAAACTTATACTACATTATTATTATAGCCAAAGTTAGTGGACACCTGACTATTACAACCGTACAATGGCTTGGCCTTTTCTGAAGTGTGCAAAAAAAGCACAGAATTGTATAGAATGCTTTTGCATGACATAGCATTATAATTTCAATATTAACTTCATTGAAACTAAGAGGCCAAAACACGTTCCTGTATGACAATGTCTCTTTATATAAAGACATAATTTGCCAAGGTTAGAGTAAAATAATTCAAGTATTTTGCACATATGAAATTCTTCAGGATGGAAGAGTCTGTACATGACATTTTTTTGGAATTTTTTGAACAGCCTACATTACATACAAATTAAGTGTAAATTTTATTGATTGTAATCAGTGGAAAATGCTGTGTGAGATTTATATATATAAATTGCTGTGATATATATATATATATATATATATATATATATATAT
>JAQMYF010040682.1:0-10333 GCA_030014195.1 Neosilurus mollespiculum | reverse complement strand
GCCTGCGGGCGACTTATGTGGTCCTTGGGGGCGACCTGGTGCCCGCGGGCACCGTGTTGGTGACCCCTGCTCTACACTTATCCACATTTATTCACTACACTTATCCACACTTATTCACCACACTTAGTCATTAAACTTATCCACATTTATCCACAATATTTCCCTGCACTTATTCACTACACTTATTCACACTTAATTACTACACTTATCCACTACTCTAATCAACATTTATTCCCTACACTTTGCCAGACCTAATCACTACCCTTATTTACTACACTTATCTGCACTTATTCACCTCACTAATCCACACTTATTAACAACATGTATCCACACTTATTCGCCACACTTATTCACTACACTTATCCACACTTATTCATTAAACATATCCACATTTATCCACAATAATTCCCTGCACTTATTCACTACACTTATTCACACTTAATTACTACACTTAGCCCATTTATCACTACTGTTACGTCCATAGCCAACTCTCTCCCCGACTCTCACAAACCACGAGCACACTCCCACGAATACTAATTATCAGCACCTGCACCTCATTTCCGGAACTCATTACCTCCTCCATAAAAGCCCATGCTAGACACACTTCGGTGTCTAGCCTCGTTGGTAGTTGACGTGTTTTCACCGCCACTCCAGCCAGCGCTTTGGACTCACCTTTACTCCCTTGCTACAGTCTCGTCCTCTCGGTTCCTATCTCCCTCCGTTGTGTCAGTAGTTTGTATTTGTCAGTTTGTGTTCGCCCCTCATGGCAGGTTTCTTTTCCATATTATTAGTTTTATGTGTGTGTGGCTTTCCGAGCCCTAGTCCTGTGTCACAATAAACTTGTGTGAAGTTTATTCTTCTAGTCTCTGGGTGGTTATCGTAACAGAAGGCTAGGCCGAGACAGAATGGAGGCCACGCCCACTTTTTCTGCGGACGCGTTCCAATCCCTCGTGGAGGAAGTGCGACCCGCCCTACTCCCTCCGGAAGCACCCGCTGCAAGGCCTATGATGGCAACTCTTGCCGACTGTCCCATGATCAACCCCGCACGATACTCGGAAGATACCGACAATGGTGAAGGATTCCTTCTTCAATGTTCTCTCGCGATAGAAATGCACCCTGCTCGCTTCCCCACTGAACGAGCCAAGGTTGCCTATATCATCTCCCTACTTTCCGGAAGGGCGCTGCAATGGGCAGAAGGGCATTGGAGGATGAACGGGACCACGGTAAACACCTACGCCGCATTCACCGCACACTTCCGTGAGGTTTTCTGCTGCCCAGACGGAGACTCCACCAATTAGGAGAAGCTACACTGGCTGCGTCAGGGGCAGATGGACATCCGGGAGTACGCCCTGGAGTTCCGGACCCTCGCCAGAACCGGTGGATGGAACGAGGCGGCTCTAATCACCCACTTCCGTCAAGTCTTAGAACCAGAACTTCGACTACAACTATCCGCATACGATGACTCCATGGGCTAGAAAGGTTCATCCAACTGGCCATCCACGTCGCTCATCGACGGAGAGGATGCCTCGATGAGTTACAACTCTCCGCACCTCCTACGCCGGTCGTACCACCCACTGAGCCCATGCAGGTCGATTCGCTCCAGCTTACTCCCGCCAAACGACGCAGACGGATTCAGGAGGGACTTTGTATTTACTGTGGCCAAGTGGGACATGTCTTGTTAGGTTGCCCCATTCGACCTCCTCATCAGTCGGTGAGTCAGGGCAATATAGAAGTTCTCAAATCCCATCCACTGTCAACTTCAGTAATAATCACCACCCCCATGTATTCTCTCACAGTCACCACGCTCATCGACTCAGGTGCCGGGGGCAACTTCATTTCGGAGGACCTGTGTCGGAAGCTCCAACTCCAGGTCCACTGCTGCCGAACACCTTTCACCATCCGCTCAGTAACCGGGGAACCCATCACACCACGAGAACATCAGCTCCAGACCAAGCCGGTGCTCCTGAAAGTATGCTCCCTGCACCAAGAGAACCGTTCTTTCCTAGTCCTCGAAAGATCTCACGCTGACATCATCCTTGGTCTGCTCTGGCTCATGCTCCACTCACCGACAATCTCCTGGATCACCGGAGAAATCCTGAAGTGGGAAAAAAGAAGCTTTCTCAAAAACCACGTCAGAAACATATTAGCATTGCTACAACCTCCATAGAGAGTCCAGCAGCTCAGACGACACTCTTGATCCCAGAGGAGTATGCCGCCTTTCACGACGTGTTCAACCCAGGGCTCGCCACCGAACTGCCGCCCCACAGGCCCTGGGACTGCGCCATTGAACTGGTACCTGGCGTTACGGTCCCTAAAGGGTGAGTGTACCCTCTCTCGCTACCAGAACGACGAGCAATGGAGGAATACATAACAGAGGCCCTGAAACAAGGCTATATTTGGCCGTCAACCTTACCAGCAGCCTCCAGTTTTTTCTTTGTGGCCAAGAAGGACGGAGGCGTACAGCCTTGTATAGACTATCGTGCTCTGAACCGAGTAACCATCAAATTCAGATATCCGTTACATCTGGTTCCTGCAGCCCTTGAACAACTCCGTGGGGCACACGTGTTCACCAAGCTGGACCTCCGTAGTGTCTACAACCTGGTTAAGACAGAGTTCATTACACTGAGTGGACATTATGAATACCTGGTTATGCCATATGGATTAGCTAACGCCCCGTCGGTCTTCAAGGGGTTCATGAACGAGATCTTCTGGGACATGCTGGAACGTTATGTTATCATCTACATTGACAATATCCTCATTTACTCTCCAGACATTACCACTCATGTCCAACACGTGACCCAGGTGCTCCAACGCCTAAGACAACATCATCTATTCCTGAAGGCAGAGAAATGCGCTTTTCACCAAACAACTGTCTCCTTTTTGGGCTACGTGATATCATCCCACGGGGTCCGAATGGAAGAAGAAAAGATCAGGGTCATCCAAACCTGGCCCGAACCCGAGACGGTGAAAGCTCTACAGCAGTTTCTGGGTTTTGCAAATTTCTACCGCAGATTCATCAAGAACTTTAGTAGCTTGACCGCCCCACTGACCACGCTTCTGCGTGGAAAGCCCAAGACCCTCGTCTGGACCGACATAGCCAAGCAAGCCTTCCAACGCCTCAAAGACACATTCCTCTCGGCCCCGGTACTCACGCATCCTGATCCCTCGAAGCCATTCATAGTGGAAGTAGATGCGTCAACCAGCGGCGTAGGAGGCATTCTCTCCCAACGCAAGTTGAGCCCTGCGAAACAAAATTATGATGTAGGGAATCGCGAACTACTGGCAATCAAGCTTGCGTTGGAGGAGTGGCGTCACTAGCTAGAGGGGTACGCCCACGGCGCCAACAGCCCCAGAACGGCTCCTGGAGTGGAGGGGTACTGTTACGTCCGTAGCCAACTCTCTCCCCGACCCTCACACACCGCGAGCACACTCCCACGAATACTAATCATCAGCACCTGCACCTCATTTCCGGAACTCATTACCTCCTCCATAAAAGCCCATGCTAGACACACTTTGGTGTCTAGCCTCGTTGGTAGTTGACATGTTTTCACCACCACTCCAGCCAACGCTTTGGACTCACCTTTACTCCCTTGCTACATCCTCGTCCTGTTCCCGTCCTCTTCCTCTCGGTTCCTATCTCCCTCCGTTGTGTCAGTAGTTTGTGTTTGTTGGTTTGCATTCGCCCTTTGAGGCAGGTTTCATTTCCGCATTAGTTTGTGTTTGTCAGTTTGTGTTCGCCCGCCGTGGCAGGTTTCTTTTCCGTATTATTAGTTTGATGTGTGTGTGGCTCTCCAAGCCCTAGTCCTGTGTCACAATAAACTTGTGAGACGTTTATCCTTCTGGTCTCCGGGTGGTTATCGTAACAACTACACTTATTCACTACTTTTATCAACATTTATTCCATACACTTTTAAAAACTTAATCACTACACTTATTTACTACACTTCATCAGTGTTACGAATACCACCCGGAGACAAGAAGGATAAACTTTGCACATGTTTATTGTGACCCAAGTATATGGCTCGGAGAGCCACACACACACAAAACAAACAACACGGAAGCAGAAAAGAAACCTGCCACAAGGGGCGAATACAAACCAACAAACACAAACTGATAAGGAAAGGAAACCTGCCACGAGGGGCGAACATAAACCGGCAAACACAAAACTTACTGAGACAACCGGGAGGAAGATAGGATCTGGGAGGAAAAGGACGGGAACAGGACAAGGAGATAGCAAGAAAGGTGAGGTGAGTCCGAAGCGCTAGCTGGAGTGGCGGTGAAAACACGTTTACTCCCAACGAGGCTAGACACTGAAGTGTGTCTAGTGGGGGCTTTTATGGAAGAGGTGATGAGTTCCGGAAATGAGGTGCAGGTGATGATGATTAGAATTCCGGGGAGTGTGCTCGCGGTGTGTGAGAGTCGGGGGGAGAGTTGGCTACGGACGTAACAATCAGCACTTATTCCCTACACTTATCCGCACTTATTCGTTACACTTATCCACACTTATTCACTACACTTATCTACACTTATTTACCACACTTATCCACACTTATCTCCTACACCTAATCCCTACACTTATTTATTACACTTATCGAATAAACTTATCTGCACCTATTCACTACACTTATTCGTTACACTTATCGGCACCTACTTACAACACTTAACTCCACATATTCCCTACACTTATTTACTACACTTATCCACACTTATCCACTGCACTTATCCACACATAATTCCTATACTTATTTTCTACACTTATTCAATACTTATCTGCACCTATTGATTGCACTTAAATATGCTTATCCTCACTTATTCACAACACTTAACCACACATATTACCTACGATTATTTACTACACTTATCCATATTTATTCACTACCCTCAATAACTACACTCATCCACACTTATTTACTACACTTATCTGCAGTTATTCACGACACTTATCCAAACTTATTCAAAACACGTATCCACACTTATACTCTATTCGCCACTACACTTACCCTCTGTTAATCACTGCACTTTTCTCTACTTGCACTTATCAGATACACTTACTCACATTTATTCACTGCACTTATCCGCACTTATTCACAACACTTATATGCACCTATCCCCTACACTTACCTGCACGTATTCCTACATTTACCCTGTCGAAACTCAGAGCCCCTTCTGAGCAGACATATCATCGTGTGGAAGTTTAGAATGCGCCTATTTCTCTTAGCCTTCTTGTTCTCACCCAATGAACTCAATAAACAATTAAATCTTAGTTAAAATAAATGAGATCTCACTCAAGCAGATGAGAACAAGCAGTATCTTTATTCAGCTATGCAGTCATCAACATGCATTTCTAAAGAGAGCAGCTGGTCTGAAAAAACCCTCTGAATTTCCCTGTATTTATACTCTGTGCACCCAGTGGTGCCCTCTGCTTTAATTTGCAAATGTTGAGTCAATTCCCCATTATATTAATGGTTTGAGCCATTTTAGTCCCTCCTTACTTAATTTACGTTTTTTTTAATTTCCCATTATTTTCTTATTTGTCCCGATACATATTGTCTTATTTCGATACCGCCATCTAAATTGATGTCATCCTCCCCGTGAAGACAATTTTTGTTACCTCCAATTTCCCTTATTTTCAGGCTAATTTGGAAGTTTTTAGAAAAAATAGGGCATACTTATAAGGGCCTGTTTCCTTGTCAGCTTCATTAGATTTTATTCTTTCCAGCTGTTCACAAGAATTATTCTGACTTTGCGTGCTGCCTTTTACAACTATGTGTAAGTACCTTGATCTTCTTCTTTATATTAATTATTAATGTCATTATAATGAATTATTTTGGTCTCAAAACATAAGTATGATAGAAGCAAGCTTTTGTTTGTATTTTCTATTTTTAATATAATTCGAGCCTTACTATTACGCTGCTTCATTGCTATTGGTGTACCAATATCTTAAATATCTTGGGCCTTGAACCTTTTAGCATTTCATTACCTTTTCCTGCTAGCTGCTAAGCTTTATTTAAGATTATATAGTCACAAGATATGCACTTTACTCAACCCATTTTGTTTTCCTTTTCTATGGCTCAGTCAACTTCTTGTAATCTCTTTCAGAGAAGAAGTGCCTTACAGCACCATTACCATTACCACTTGGCTCACCCTGACCTCCTTGATTTCCAGGGATTCCTATTTGCCACCTGGTTCCAGCCTGAAGCTCCAAATCAATCCTTTCAACCTCAACCTGATATATGTCACCAGTCTACTCAGGCACAACCTGAGGTTCATGACCAGTCCACCCAAGTCTACTTTAGGCACTGTTAACACACTGGTTTTTGAGGCTTCCATAACGCTTCTCAGGAGAGCCAGACAGGATCTTCCCTCTGATGACTCCTCTTTTGACACCTCTTCACCTTCTAGCTCTCCCTTCATTCCCTTATCACCTCCTGAGTATTCTTCTCCAAGTTCGCCTTACACTTTCCTTCATTCTTCTGAATATTCTCCTTCAACATATTTCCTACACTTATTCAATACTTATTTGCATGTATTTATTGCACTTAAGTACACTTATCTGCACTTATTCACTATGCACTTAACACATGTTCCCTACACTTATTTACTACACTCAATAACAACACTTATTCACAATCATTTTCTACACTTATTCACACTTTTTCACTTATCTGCACTCATTCCTTACACTGATCCCCTGCAGTTATCTGCACTTATTTCCTACACTTATCCACTACACTTACCTGCACTTATCCCCATTCCTTACACTTATCCCCTGCAGTTATCTGCACTTATTTCCTACACTTACCTACACTTACCAACATTTATCTGCACTTATCCCAATTATCTACTACACTTTTCTGCACTTATCCCCTACACTTACATGCACTTATTCCATATGCGAGTGCGAACTTATCCACTACACTTACCCGCACTTATTTACTACACTTATCTGCACATATACAGTTTTTTTGGGTTAATTGCTTACACTGATCTGCACTTATCCCCTACACTTACACACACTCATCCCCTCCACTTATCCACACTCATCCACTACACGTCACTGCACTGCACTTATCCCCTACACTTATACACACTTATGCACTACACAAACCTGCACTTACTCTTTACATTTTTTGCACTTATCCACTACACCTACCCGCACTTATCCCTGACACTTATCTGCACTTATTCCATATGCGGGTCCAAACTTATCTACTACACTTACCCGCACTTATTTACTACACTAATCCGCACATATTCCCTACAGTTTTCTGGATTTATTTCCTACACTGATCCACACTTATCCCCTCCACTTATCCACACTCATCCACTACACTTAGCCGCACTTATCCCCTACACTTATCTGCACTGACTCCCTACACTTATTCCCCACATTTATCCACTACACTCACCCAACTTATCCCGTACACTTTACCGCACTTATCTCCTACATTTAACCATACTTATCGCCTACACTAACCCACACTCATCCCCAATACTTACCCGCAATCTGCACTTGTACCCTACAGTTATTCAGACTTATTTCCTACACTAATCCACACGTATCCCATACATTTACACACATTTATTCCCTTCACTTATTTGCACTCATCCCCTACACTTTTCTGAACTTATTTACTACACTTACGGGCACTTATCCCCTACATTTATTATAACTTATCCACTACACTTACCCCACTTAATAACTACATTTATCCCACCTAAACACTACACTTACACATATTTGTTCCATTCACTTATTTGCATAGCTTTGTGCTGGATTTATTTTAAAATACAAAACACAAGCCATGTGTCTAACACACACACGCACAGGTGTTGGATAATTTATTATTCTCTCTCTCTCTCTCTCTCTCTCTCACACTCACTCACACACACACACACACACACACACACACACAAACAAAGTTTATTTTTTGCATGTTTATTTATTTATCTTACTATCATCATTTCCTGCCTAGTGACACACACTGACTCTCAGACCTCACTACACTAAACCACTCACTCACAACAACCTTTTATTTTCTCTGTCTGTTTCTGTCTCTCCATCTCTCCCTCTCTCTCTCTCTGTCTCTGTCTGTCTTTCTGTCTCTCTCTCTCTGTTTGTCTGCCTGTCAATCTCACACTCCCTATCTCTGTCTGTCTCTATCTTTCTCTGTCTCTCTTTCTGTTTCTCTCCCAGGTGAGGATCAGGGTTCTGGTTACATTTTCTTACACTGATCATTCCAATTTGCTCCCGCTGTGACCTAGTAATCTGGAATTCCATGTACAGAGCAAACCCTCTCTCACTCCTACACTGATCCCCAGCTCACCTCGTATCACCTCTACTCATCACCCCAATTATCAGTCATTTCTAGATGCACCACTTGAATGGTCAGTGTCAGGAATCAGTTGGATTTCATCTCAAATTGCCATGACAAGTGAGCAGACCCATCTCAGTCAGTAAGATTTACACTGAGGCAGTGCACAATGGTTCATGTGCCACACACATCAGCACAGATATGGCATTTCAAAACCCCACACATGTACAGTGAAATAAGCACCCAGGCCAGTAAAAAACACTCTGGAGGTGGAAACAGTGGCTGATATCTCCACTCCTTCACTGCAGAGTGAAATACAACAGCAGGTCCAACTTTTAATTAAAAAAAAAATGCTATGTGCTCCTATCTCTGTCATTTCTTTTACTATCTTTCTCTCTATTTTATGTCTCAGAAAGTGGAAAAAGGGAAGAGAGGACAGAGAAAGAAAAAGGAGCATGTCTGAAATTGGAGTGTGTGTAGGTGAGAGAAAAAAATGGAGCCAATCTCAGGGTTTGTGTGTGTGTGTGTGTGTGTGTGTGTGTGTGTGTGTGCGCATGTATGGTAGGCTTTGACAGAGTGACAGGAAGCAACACATTGACTGATTCTAAACTAGATAAATGGTCTATGTGAGTGAGGGCAAGAGGGATGGAAGGGGGGGGCAGAGAGTGAGGAAGGGTCTAAATGAGAGATAGTGATCGAGAGAAAAAAGAAAAAGAGAGAACATACGTGCTAATAATAGTTAAATCTGTTGTAATAATAATAACAACAACAACAACAACAACAAAACAACAACAACAACAACAACAACAGCAACAACAACAATAATAATAATAATAATAATAATAATAATAATATTAATAATAATAATAATAATACAAAATTTAGCATAGTGTCTTCAACTAGAAATATTCCTGAAGAAATTTTGAGATGTGGCTGCAACTGCTGCTGAAAGATACGTGAAAACTGGCGTGCTAAGCTGTAGAACATATGGAAATTCTTTACACTTTACACAGGTTTCTAAGTAGCTGTGGCAAAACAGGTGGTGATAAATCAAATTATCAAAGCATATATATAGTGGAGCAGTGAAACAATTTAATAATTGCTTTGACTGTATAGTGGAGCAGTGAAAGAATAATTTAAATAGTGATACAAGCATGAAACATACATGTACACCTATATGTACTCTTTAAATATCACTCTTTTTAAAAACACCGCTGGCCATGCAAAAATCCAAGAGGGTGGCCCCCAAATCCAAGATGTTTGCCCAAAAACAGGCAAAAATTAGATATTTCCTTTATTACATTAAATATATTGGTTTTAAACCCCATAAATGTGGGAAAATTGAATATAATGTTGGGTATTGCAAATATTTTGGTACCAAGTGGATGTCTGTATCTATTACGATTCTTGAAATACTACATATAGGTACTTTTACAGACTCAGGAGAGCAAAAACTGGGTTTCTGAGCAATAACTTAAATCAATATATATATATATATATATTTATATATATATATATATATATATATATTTTTTTTTTTTTTTTTTTTTTTTTGATAAATAAACATAAAGTAAGACATTTTGATACCAAAAGCATGTAGCTGTTATAGTTCATGAGATACAGTATGTACATACCTCTGAAGGTCTATGTGTGATGACAAAAAAAATTTCTGCTTCACAAATGTATTGAAGCTAGGTAGAAATGTGGGTATTGTGGGTGCTTTGGTCTGTATCTGTTATAGTTCTGGAAATATGGCATGCCGAATGAACTTTGTTTGAGTGAGAGAATTTCATGTACCCGACTCCTTATTAAAGATGCCGTTAGAGATGTCTGCAAGAAAACATATGTAAATTTACACAACAAACGCCTTGCAAGTGTTATCCAGTTTCATACTGTAAATACTCAATGTGAAAGAAGATCCTACGTATTGATGCCACATATGAAACAGTTTTAGAACAGTTCAATCCCTCCAAAAATAAGACCACAAGAGTGTAGAGTTACACCTCACATTTGCAACT
>JAQMYF010040681.1:0-10334 GCA_030014195.1 Neosilurus mollespiculum | reverse complement strand
ACGTTTTCTGGATTTAAGCGTACGCCATTTTTCAGTAAGAATTCCACGCAAGTCTTTGTACATGAGGCCCCAGGTGACTTTGTGTAAGGTCTTGGCCTGTGTTCAGCTTTTTCCTAAGATGTTTTGCTCCTAAAATATCACCTTATATTTATCCCATTAACAAACGCTGATCTTATAAATAAAAAACCAAACAAACAAACAAACAAACAAACAAATAAATAAGCAAACAAACAATACAAGGCATCAAACAAATCACTCCAAAGTGCAAAAGAGCAATTAAACAGTTTTTTTAAAAAATCTAAAGAAAACAGTTTAATGCTTTTGGTCTGAAGTTGTCCTCCTCCTCCTCCTCCTTCTCCTCTTCCTCATCATCATCATCATCATCATCATCACCATCATCATCATCATCCTCATTTCATAAGTATTTTTTAAATCACAACATTTACATTAGCCATAAATTATTTTGTTTTCCCTATAAAAAAAACGACAGGAACACTAACAGGTACATACTCTGTAAAAATGAATGTCGACTGGGTTTACAGTTAAAATAAGCCCCTCCCACCCTCTCATCTTCACTCACTTTCCACCACAGTGAGATTCATTGCTGTTCATGATGTCATGCTTTCTGAGATGATGTAAAACTACTTACTGCTCTCTAGTGATACAGTGAACAGAAAATATGTAAGCTAAATGCTAAACACACACACACACACACACACACACACACACAGAAATGCACACTTTTAAACACACCTTCGATCTCTCTGAGCACCAGTGCAGGTAGTTATCTGCCCTCCTTTTTCCACTGTTCATTGGTTTTCTGCTATTAGGTTAATTTCTGGGTTTAAAAAAAAGATTTTGCTTTTGGTTTTTCAGTTTTGACTTTTTTCCCCACAATATTCTCAAGGAATATCTTGGAAGCTACATTTTCACAGTAATATTTTAAACTCCCCACAGTAAGATCAATACACATATCAAAATAGGCAATACATTATCCTAATTATCTTAAAAATAGAAAGAACAAGACAAGATCATGCAACATCAACATATTAAGCAAGAAAAAAAGGCAATAAAGACAAAATATATACTGTATAAGTTTAAAGTTCAAGTCAGTGAGATCAGTAAAGATTCCTCAGCAGTGTGTGTGAACTCTACAAGGTGAAAGAAGAGAGAAGCAGAGAGCTTCACCAGTGATCTACCAAAACACAGCAGTCAGTCACATCAAATAATCAATCAATCACAGCGCCCAATCACAGCACCCAATCACAGCAACAAATCACTGTAACCAATCACAGCAATCAATCATAGCAATGAATCACAGCAACTAATCACAATGCCCTATCACTGCACACTATCACAGCAACCAATCACAGTACCCAATCACAGCAACCAATCACTGCAACCAATCACAGCAATCAATCACAGCACCCTATCACAGCAATGAATCACAGAAACCAATCACAGCAATTAATCATAGCAACCAATCACAGTACTCAATCACAGCACCCAATAACAGCAACTAATCAGAGCAACCAATCATAGCAATCAATCATAGCAACCAATCACAGCAACCAATCACAGTGCTCAATCACAGCAACCAATCATAGCAACCAATCACATACCCCACTCACAGTGCCCAATCACAGCAATCAATCATTGCATTCAATCACAGCAATCAATTATAGCGCCCAATCAGATCAATCACAAGAAACAACCACATCATTCAATCAATCACAGTCTCTGATCAACTGTTGCTCCAGTACATTCTGTCCATCCTCCTCACATTCACCCACTGCGCTCAATTAATTTTTTCTTTAGCAGTTCCTTGGTTTTTTTATTAATTAATTAATTAATTTTTTTGCTCATTCATTCATTTTGTTCAGTTTGGTTTGCTTCTTAGAAAAGGATAAAGGAAATTAACAGCTGATGCAGATGCTTTGTGTACCTAGAGGATGCTTGTTGAACATCAGTGGGATCATGTTTCTTTCTCCATTCTTCATTCCATACTCCATCCACCCTGTTGCTATTCTGCTTTCTAGCACTCTGAAGATGGTGGAAAGGATTCAGGCAAAGCATCAATTTGTTTAGAAGGTAGATGTTGGTGTGGTAGTGGTCTGAGGTCTTGTCTGGACACTTGTTTGCTGATGCCACAAGAACAGACAAATGCTTTGGTATTAGGAGGTGATGAGAAGGAGTCTGAATTAAGATTTAGATTCAGAGGATCATCTTGAGTGTGGGATTACTGTGTGAGAGGAGAAGGAAAGCAGGAGCAGTGAATAATGGAAAAATGGCAGTTTCACACAGTTACTCGAGCAGGCTTGATGGTAGAGGTAGATTGAGAAAGATGTAAATGTACACAAAAGTTTTAATGAAATGTAATACAAGCAATCCAATGTGAAAGAAGGAGGATATAAAATAATGTAAACAAAAACAGAACTTCAGGAAATGAGGTGTTTATGTGGATCTTATGATCTGACCATGGACAACTCAGGTTTATACATAAAGCTTTTCTCTCCAATTTTTGGTTTCAGTTTTTGGTGTTTTGGTTTTGGAAATTTTGGCATGTTAAGCAGTTCAGTCTTTTTGAGTCTTTTTCTCAAGCTACTTATTTGGTATTGAACTATTCATTCCATCCAGGGACACAGTTCCATCCTTCCGTTTATCATGTATCTATCACAACAATATTTTTTGGCTCTTGTTCGTACCTTCTGATTCAGCTGTGTACAGTATTGTTTATGACCAACAATGAAGCACTTCCACTCTGCCTCTTAGGATAAACAGACCAGTAAATTTCTTCATCCATTCACTCCCAGGCTTCATATTCTCTCACACCTGCTCTTCAGTTCTGCTCTTTCGGGATATTTTGTTATTTGTTAGAAAGGGAGTGGAGGAGAGAAAGGGAGAGAGTGAGACATGGCTTAACTTGAAAAGGCAATTTTGTCTTTGTCTCAGCTGCAACTCCCCCCAGAATGTGATGAAAAGTGAATCACTCAGCCAAAGCCCCTCCTAGAGGTGGTGGAGAGGCTTCGCTGAAGGAGCAGTAGGAAGCAGGACTTGAGCACCGAGAGGCAGAGCAGGAGTCTGGGCTCATACGGCTGGCACCGGAAGGTGAACATGCATGTGCTGCACTAACCAAGCCTGTACGTCTGCCTGTAGACATGGACAACAAGGTGGGGTGGTTAAGAAAGAGGGAGGAGCATATTCCCTCCCCTGGAGCTTTGACTCCAATACGGAACATTTGCCCGCTGCTTTCTAGGGCTGAAATGGGAATCTGACCGCTCCTGACAGCCAGAGCTGTGAAAAGAAAAAAAAAAAGAATGATACATAGCTCACTAAATAGTTGAATAATATATGATATGACAGTCATCTTAAAAATTAATCTGGTTTTGTATAATGCGAATTATACAGTATATGAACAAAAAGATGATGAAACATGGTGAAGGGTTTGTGATAGTATTTCCTTATAAAGTTAATATGCCCACTCTCCACTTTATTGTACACCTGCTCATTCACATAGACAATCAGCCAATCATGTGTCAGCAGCACAGTCTATACATCTAGACAGATAAAGGTCAAGAGCTTCTGGTAATGTGTGCATCTCAAAAAAATAAATGCACAGAGAGAGAGAGAGAGAGAGAGAGAGAGAGAGAGAGAGAGAGTGCAAGCAGAGGCATGACTGACAATGACAGCATAACCAAAAGGGAGAACCAGAAGGAAGAGAGATGGGGGCACCCTGTGACACAAGACAATGTGTGTGAGTGTGAAGGAGTGACAGCATCCAATCTTCCCAGTTTACCAGAACTCTCTCTGCCTGAGAACCCTCAGATCTGCTCCTTTACCTGATAAAAACCTATTAACAAAATGTTCGACTAAACAAGTAGGTTTTCAGCCTAATCTTAAAAACAGAGACTGTGTCTGAGACCTGAACATTAATTGGAAGTGTGGAACTGTGGTGCTTTGTAAGAGAAAGCCCTGACCCCTGCAGTATATTTCATTATAATAGGTATCACTAAGCAGCCTACACCTTTTAATCTAGGTGGGTGTGGTGGATCACAAACAACAAGAAGTTTGATAAGATCAATCAGTGCTTTATAGATTAAAAGTAGTATTTTTTATTTACTGTTACATTTAATTGGGAGCAAGTGCAGTGTAGATAAGATAGTAAGAACTATTGCCACTTCATTCTGGACTGACTGGAGCTTGCTCATGCACCTTTTAGAACATTTCGACAGTAATGGATTACAATAATCTAATCTCGAGGTAACAAAAGCGTGAAAAAGATTTTTCTGCATCTTTTTTATTTAGTAATATTCCTGAAATGAAAGAAGGCTATCCGGGTAATATTACCTGCATGAGCTTCAAATGAAAGGCTGGGGTCAATAATCACAGCAAGGTCCTTAACTGCTGCACATGATGAAAATGAAACACCATTTAAAGTTACTACAAAAGCAGAACCTTATTTCTAGCTGCCTGTATTTCGAGTACAAGTACTTCTGTTTTATCTGAATTTAATAAGCATCCAGAGTGTAATGTCCTTTACACATTTCTCAATATTATTAACCTGTTATCTCTTTTCTGGCTTTGCTGAAATATACTGTCATCATATATGCTGTCATCAGCATGACAGTGGATGGTGATACCATGTTCACAAATAATATTACCCAAGGGGAGCATGTATAGAGAAAAAAGCAGTGGGCCTAGAACAGAACCTTGTGGACACCAAACTTAACAATAATATATACCGTTCACAATTTACATTCACAAAAAGTTAATGGTCAGTTAGATAAGATCTTAACCAGGAGGGGTCATTCTTTTAACAGCTCCAACCTCATTTTGTAATCTATCAGGAAGAATCGTATGATCAGTAGTGTCAAAGGCTGCACTAAGGTCAAGTTACACAAGCAGGGAGACAAAGCCCTGATTAGAGGTCAGCAGTATTTAATTTACCACCTTAACAAGTGCGGTCTCTGTGCTGTTATGAGGCCTAAATACTGACTGATACAGTTCATGAATGTTATTACTACAAAGATATGAACATAACTGCTACAATTCAGTTTTTATTCTAAGATCTAGGAGATCAAGCAGAGATTTGATATTTGTCTATAGTTGGACAGCTGATACGGGATGAGGAAAGATTTTTAATCAAAGGTTTGATAACTGCTATTTTAAAGAATTTAAAATTTTGATCACCAAGGGTGGTGACGTATGTAGTGTGACGTCAGTTCCTGTTTTTGAATCGCATGCTGGCAACTGCTTGTCTGCGTTTTTAACCTAGCTTCTTCCCTCCGATTTCAGGGATTTAATTTTAATTTCGCTGTTTTAGCTTTTTTTTTCTCTTGAAGCAGTTTAGTTATGTTATTTATACTTTCTTCAAACACCAATTCTTCTCCACTTCAAAGCAGCATGCAGAGGGAATCAACAGCATCCTGCTAATATCCTGCTACTATCCACAAGTCTCCAGCTAAGGTTTGTTTTTAGCGTCATAGCTACCATCTAACTTGTTCACTGTGTTGAGTGCAGGATGTTTAGTAATTCTCCCTTCGTCATTAGTGATAACTTTATCTGTGATAGGTGAACACTAGTTAGCTCACTGATGGAGAAGATTGTATCATTACAAGTGCGCATCCAGACTTTAGAGAGGGCTAGTGAAAGTCAGAGTAGTGTTGTTCCTGCAGCGGGAATTCTGGATGTCTAAGGCGGAGTATCCCCCCTCCGGCATCAGAGCCCCCACAGCGGGGCGATTGGGTGACGACTCGGCGGCATACTCGTAAAGCCAAAGCTAACGCTGAGGCTTGTCCACGGGATCACGATTCGTCTGCGCCTCACTTGTCAAACAGGTTTGCTCTCTTCAGTGAGACACCCACTGAAAAACCTGAAAGAGCTCTGGTTATAGGAAGCTCTATTTTAAGACATATTTTAAGACAAATTAGCTAGTCCTTTAGGGGCACCAGCAGCACTAGTTAGGTGTATCCCGGGAACCAGAGTGCCGGACATTACAGGTTATCTTAGGTTCTTAGGTGAGCGCACGTTCTCTAAGATAGTTATACATGCTGGAGTTAATGATAACTATCACCTTCGTCAGTGAGAGGTTACTAAGAGTAACTTTATAGAGGTGTGGAAATTAGCGAAGGCAATGTCTGAGGCTGTAATATGCTCTGGCCCCATCCTAATACGGTGTGGTGATGTAGCTTACAGCAGGCTATGGTCAATGAACTGCTGGAGTGGTGTTCTGAAAATGAAGTGGGCTTTATAGATAATTGGAGTACTTTTGAGGGTAAACCTGGCCTGATAGGGCGGGACGGTATCCATCTCACTTGGGAAGATGCTGCTTTCATTTCTTGCAGCATAGCACATAGTCTAAGAACAGGACTAGTCAGTCAGTGACTATCCAGAGCCAAGGCCAGAGAGCAGACAAACAGGCTAATCTGAGAATCTGCTAGCTGCACAGAGTCATCACTCAAGATCAGATTCAAAGCTATAGAAAATGTGTCTGTTCCCTGAACTAAACAAAAATGCAAAAAAACTCAGAGAGTTTGTTTTAGTAATCTTATTAATATAAATTTAAATCATACTGAATCCACAGCCAGCACCTTTGATCTAAAAAAAATGTGTTTAACAGAAACATCGATAAAACCCAATAAGTATGTAACATTAAATGAAGCGAGTTCTCCTGGATACAGTTATATACATCAACCTTGTCTAACTGGCAGAGGAGGAGGCATCGCAGTAATTTATACTGATAATCTAGGCATTATACACAAATATAGACATAAATTGAATACATTTGAAATTCTATATACTAACTATATACTATCATACGGTTCCTGAAAAAGTATGCCCAAACAGATGATACCTTTAATTATTATTTACAGACAAGGGCTGTACTCCGAATTCCTATGTGAATTTGCAGACTTCATTTCAAACCTGGTTGTTTCTTTAGATAAAGCTTTAATTGTTGGTGACTTTAATATTCATTTTGATAAACCAGAGGATCCTTAAAGAACAGCATTCGTGTCTATTCTAGATTCAGTAGGGGTAAATTAGAATTTAACAGGACCCACTCATAATGCTGGCCACACTCTAGATTTGATACTAACTTTTGGATTAAATATTAAAAATATAGTCGCAGTTCCACAGTCAGAAACTATTTCAGTTCATTATCTTATCTCATTTACAATGAATCTTAGTACTAATATATACACCTCTCCACGTTATCGCATTAAGCGTACTTTTGCATCAGTTACTGCACAGAGCAATAAAAGGCCACTCTAAATGTGAAGTTTTACTGTATTTGCAGGCTGAGACCCCAATGAGGACAACAAGCATGCAGATGAGCTTCACTGAGAAGGTTTCTGAAAGTTAGTGCAGAAATACTTCAGTTATGCAAAGCAATCATTGCAATAGCTGTCCAACTGGCTGGCCTCAGATGATCTTGGAAGTGAAGATGCTGGATTTGGAGGTCCTGGGCTGGTGTGGTTACACATGGTCTGCGGTTGTGAGGCCGGCTGGATGTACTGCCAAATTCTCTGAAAGACCTTTGGAGAAGGCTTATGGTAGAGAAATGAACATTCAATTCATGGGCAACAGCTCTGGTGGACATTCCTGCAGTCAGCATGCCAATTGAACGCTCCCTCAAAACTTGCGACATCTGTGGCATTGTGCTGTGTGATAATACTGCACATTTTAGATTGGCCTTTTATTGTGGCCAGCTTAAGGCACACCTGTGCAATATTCATGCTGTCTAATCAGCATCTTGATATGCCACACCTGTGAGGTGGATGGATTATCTCAGCAAAGGAGAAGTGCTCACTAACACAGATTTAGACCAATTTGTGAACAATATTTGAGCGAAATAGGTCTTTTGTGTACACAGAAAAAGTGTTAGATCTTTGAGTTCAGCTCATGAAAAATGGGAGCAAAAACAAAAGTGTTGAGTATGTGGAGACTTTTTTTGCCTGATACTGTATATTTGAATGTTAAAAAACAAAGTTATTAAAATCATCATTGCTATTGTTAATCGAGTGCATTTTTTCAAGAATTTAATTCAGTGATATCACAGTCCCTGAGATGACAATACACTCCATTCATTTATCCAGGGTCACAGATCCAGAGCTGAAGCTATTCCCAGCCATCCAGACTTTTACAAACTAAACACAGACACAAGCAACCTTTTACACTTACATTCACACTTATGGAGGATTTAGAATACACTGTTGACTTAATGAACATAGCATTGGACTGTGGGAGTATACCAGCCTACCCTGAAGGAAACTGACACATATTCCACAAATAAGGACCCTAACTGGCCTTCTTCCATGACTTTATCTCTGTGATTCGTAGGTGCTAACCAATAAACCATTCAGACCACCTAATTTTCTCTTTAAAATATAATTTCTGTATTTGACAGTCTCACAGTGGACATTCTTCTTGACCCATCAGAAATGAGGCCCAAAAAGGGAGTGTGTGTTAGAAGGCAGAGAAGTTTATCCACTTGTGTTAGTTTATTTGGAATATCACAAGAAGACATTATCAGAAAATATTGATGACTGCAGCATTTAATTTGGCTTTTGATCCTACACTAAACTGTGTTGCATTTTGTGGACTGCATTGGGCAGTATTAAGCAGTGGCAGGCTGTGCATTTGGTACCTGGGCCTTCAGTGGGGACTTAACAGACTTAATCCACCTCTTAATACCACCAACACGTCACAATTATATAAACCATCAGTAATATCCAAAAACGCAATACAACATGAACTGGCCTTACAGAGAGAGAGGCATTTTACATATTGTAGGTGAATACCATTAAAACTAAAGCAAGAAACCCAGTTAACCCTTTATCTCCGAATGCATTGTTGCCAATCCACCGGAGTTACATAACATAACTTCCACTGGCGATCTCCAGTGGAAGCTGTCAGTAAATTTGGCGCTCGGCCTAAATGTTACGGCTCGGTGATAAAGGGTTCAGAATCAATATTTATCTAATAACATGACAAAAACATAAAAAATGTAAATAAAATACATTATACTCATCAGAGATTCTGATTACTTATAGACCAAATCCATCCTCCTTTTTTTTGTGCAGAAAGACTACGGTTTTGCTCTGACCAACCAATGGATGGAAAAATGCTGATGTGAGCTGAATTTGAAATCTGATTGGTTAAAGAAACAGCCCCACTGCTAATATAGTTTAAGTGACATCGGCCAGCACTACTGATTCTGAAAGACTGGGCGGATTAGATTGACATGGCAGCACACAGAGGCTGAAATCTGATTGGACAAAAAATCTAACATACACATACACATACTGGAAGCAGTGCAGCCAAGAGACACGCTATAAAATGAGGCATTGGGAATAAATTAATATCATTTCATGGAACAAATGCTAGAATTTAAGTTGTAAATTAAGGTCAGTGCTTCTGATAGTGTTTGGGCCAGCAGAGAAGGCTTTGCTGGCCCTGATGGCCTGCCACTGGAATTAAGAGGAACTGACTTAATTTGTTTTAATTAATTTGTGTATTGCTAGTAGATGCTCTGCAAGGCTGACTACTCCTGTTTACACCTTTTCAAATTGCCGCCTCACACATATTTGTTCTGCCTAATAAATCTGTTTCTTACTGTGTATATATTGTAGATACTGTACATACTGTTAGATTTAAGCCTTTAATTGATATGGGCACTCTCAATTAGAGTGGAACATGCCATTTTAATCTATAGCCTAGCATTACAGATCTATGGAAAACTCAGAAGGTTACTAGTGAGGCTTTATGCAACACCAGAACCCTTATCTGCTCACTTGTACTGTGACTCAATTATAAGTCAATTTGAATTGAAGCAGCAACCACCTGACAATACATATTTATCTAAAAGATTTTTGTGTGTGTGCTTCAACCAATTTATTTCATTGCTTGGAATCAGTTAATAAGAATAAATTAGAATCAGATTATTCAGTTATACTTAACTTATTTAAGGCTCAATTCATCTAGGCACATAAAATTCTCCCTGTACAAAATGCACTCCAACTTCACCTGCTGTGGACTTAAGTTGAGTCTTAGATCTGTGTCTCTGCTTTGCCCTTGTATGCTCTTGTAATATTGCTGCAGGCATATTCCAACCTTGTTGGAAATCGAATGTGCAGTCCCGAAAAGTATTCATCTTTTCTCTCCACTGATCCTCATCAAAATGTATTTTTATTAATGAACCTCTACACATCAAATAGGTCATTATATGCAGGTACAGCACTCGGAAATGAATGTATGTATATATATATACACTCACCGGCCACTTTATTAGGTACACCATGCTAGTAACGGGTTGGACCCCCTTTTGCCTTCAG
>JAQMYF010040680.1:0-10337 GCA_030014195.1 Neosilurus mollespiculum | reverse complement strand
GGGGACAGCAGTGACATCCCGCTGATAGTGGGGCTTGAACCCCCGACCTTGGGATCAGTAATCCAGCACCCTACCATTGGGCCACCACTGCCCTGCATGATTAACTGCACTATTTAATTATTGGATGATTTATGTGACTATTGTAGGAGTAGTTAATTCAGTGAATTGAGTGTAAGGTTATTTTATTTTGGTCATTCCACTCTGTACAATGACCTTGAAAAAGGAAAAAAATGTCCATCTTAAGCGATAGTGGGTGTCAAGTTCAGAACCTTCAAGGTCAACTTGACATATGATGTCATTTCTCTGAAAAAGCCATAGTTAACAAGGGGGGTCTCGATGTACCAATCAGAGATGGTATACATATATGATGTCAATTTGTCATTTCTTGGAAACAGAACCAGAGGGATCAATTAGAGTGGAATGAGCACTATATAAGCCAATGCAGAGCTGGTAGATGGGGTCCGAGGTCTTTTCTCAGAACAATTTCTTCTGTTTGAATGATTGCATGCTTTTCTTTTCCTAAAGGCTAAATAAACAACTGAAAATGAATTTGAATTTCTTGCATAGTGAACTAGACAATTTTTGCCACAAGTTTCTGCATTAATAGTGTATGGGGTGCAATTAATTTATTCTGTGTATGTAAACAGCACAACGTTTCATTTAGCTTTCTTATTGTGTGGAGGTGTGTGTACTTTCAATACACATTGCTTCAGTTTCAGTCCTCTGTGTGTGAATGCCCCACAGTACAACAAAAGAACATTCACTTAAAAGTAACGCCAAAATGAAAAACACACCCTGTCTAATTTTATATGACGCAGAGTGCAAGCAGGGTGTGACAAAGACCAGTGATGCTTTAAGATGTTGAATTATTATTAAAGCTGTCACGTAATATGCAAATTGCTATCTTATAACTAGTGTAGAGCAAAAAATCGGGGGTATCAGGGGCCACTGGGGGTGCTGTGTGTTTTTGACCCATGAACTCAGCAAGGCCTATGGCCTGCCGGTCTGAAATGTCATATATTTGGTCCTCCATAAATCTTATGCAAATTGCAGGACGTCCCCATTATGTACTGGAATTAATCATTGATCATTAATATCACCAACATGAATATGAAAATGAATACAGAAATTGTAATAGCTTTGAAATGGGTGATCATATTTCCTTCATTTAAAGACATTTGTAATCCTGAAATGGAGAGCTATCCAGTGAAGTCATCTCTAATTAAAAGTCATATTTAAATTGTTAATTATTATACTTATAGAAGAGCAATTGTATGATTTACTGCACTATTTGATTATTGGATGATATATGTGACTATTGTATGAGGAGTTTATTCACTGAATTTTGTATTTTCTTCTATTAAACTCTGTACAAGGATTGCTCGATGACAACACAATGTTCTTAGCTCTGAGAGCTCGACCAGGTGGCGCTGAGCTAAGACCTTCAAGGCCACTTAAAGACAGGCGGTAACTACATGGTTAAGAAACAGTAAAGCAATTGTTTTTTTTTGCTAAGCTAGCCTCAACATAGTGATAAGCCTAAAGTAAACAATCTCAGCAAGTGTAATGCCAGAAATTAATGTTGGTCAACCGAAAAGATGGTGAACTTGAAGGTAAAAATGAGGGGTCTTGATGGACCACTCAGCGTCGAGAAATCAGTCATGCGCATGAGGAGGAACTTTGGGGATCCAGTCAGAGCCAGAGGATGGCAGACGTGGTCCAAGGTCCTTTCTCGGATTAATTTCCTTTGTGTGATTGATTGTATGGTTTTCTTTTCCTAAAGGCTAAATAAACACCTGAAAAATTAATTTGGATCTCTTGTGTCGTGAATTAGACGCTTTTTGCCACAACACTAGGGTGGGAAATAATATAATTAGGTCTCAAGTACCTTACCTGAGGTTTCCTTTTACCAACAGTAATCCATTTGGCCTATTTGATAGGTAACTTCTTTTGCAAGGTGGCTTCAAACAAATGCTTCAAATGAAGATGACATATGTGACAATAAAAATAAAAGGGTGAAATCCTAATAAATGTTTCAAATGTCACTTGGCTGCATTCTTTATTCCTTTAGGCCAGGGGTATTTAATCTTATCTACAAAGGGCTGGTGTGGATGCCGGTTTTCATTCCAATCAAGCTGCACCTTCCACTTATTTAAATTAATTGACATGCCATTTAATAAACTCTCAGGTGTGGCTCCTGCATGGTTGGAAGGAAACCTACATCCTTCTTCTAAGCAGTTTGTTTTGTGACATCTAGCTAAAAATATATAGATTAAATTATGTGGTTCATTTAACTAGTAGCTTCTGTTGGGTAAAAATAAATTCATAAAAAATAAAGCGCTACTTCCACTTTTACTGGACTTCTCTCTCCAACTCACACAGTGATTTACATATTCCTCATTTGGCGGAAGCTTTTTACTGTCGCCATCCACATTTTTCATTTAATACCACAGGGATTTCTTTATAAACTTTTTTCTCTTGATGCAGCACTGTATTATTCATCAGTTCTGATGTATTTGATGTACTAGCTATGTATCTGATGTCACAATGTGCATTCGTACCATTTCTGTGACTTCCTGGTAAGATTTTAACTTTCTGTTTTACAGGTTATCTTATCATCTGGTATGCCAAGTAGTAACAGAATAGCAACAGGCCCTCAGGTTCTGTAACTTCAGCCCTGTAACTTCAAGTCATATATTTAACCACCTATTTATCATTGTACATAAACTCATCTACATTAAAAATTCAAATTAAATATTTGGAATGTAGAGAATAAATCTAAGAGAAGCAGCTTTGTGACCAAAAGGTTGCTGGTTTGATTCCCGAACCAGCAGGAAAAATGTGTGGTGGTGGGGGGGTGAGCTGCACCTTCCCTTTCTTCATCTTCATGGCTGAAGTGCCCCTGTGCAAGGGACCCAACCCCCAACTGCTCTCTGGGCACCTACAATGTGTGTGGCAGCCCACTGCTCCGAGTGTGTGTGCTCACTGTTTACGTGTGTGTGCTCACTTTGGATGGGTTAAATGATGGTAATAATTTTCCTTGCTGAATTCACACAGTATAGCAAATATTAATAAAAAATTCTAAAATAAAAATACAAAAATAAATAAATAAATAAAAAATCTAAAACAATTTATCATTTCCTCATGTCAGTTCAAGGGGAAGGTGTTTCAGGCTTATTACCTACATATAACTCTGGATAGTGCTGTGGTGCTTGTGATCTGGGACACATTCCATGTGCCATCACCCCACGTGGGATGTTCTGCCATGAATATTTAAAGAATGAATCATGCAACTAGGCCGAATCAGGTTTCTTTATAATAGTAATTACTGTGAAAGATATTGAATGTCAATTACTTAATTAGCTGTGACCTAAAAGAGACCCTATATTTGTTCCTTTTAAAATGCACAGATTAAATGCACATCAGCTTATACTACCATCCTGCACTATCAGACTGCATGGTTGGAAGGAAACTTACATCCTTCTTCTTAGCAATTTGTTTTGTGACATCTAGCTAAAGATATGTAGAATAAATTATGTGGTTCATTTAACTAGTAGCTTCTGTTGGGTAAAAATAAATACACAAAAAATAATGTACTGCTTTCACTTTTACTGGACTACTCAATATATGATTTCTTGACACAGTAATTTAATAAGGGATTTTTAAAATACTTTTATCAACTCTTAAAAGTACGTCTCATTATACACATATAGGTCTAATGGTGATTAGTAAGAGATTATCCATCAGATTTACTGATTCTCTTTTCTACATTGGTGATTTAATTACACATTATATTCTAAACCTAGTGTTTGATACAAAATTTGGCAAACAGCAAATCAATCTTCCTACAGTTAAATCACCTTATCCTAAATACTCTCAATAATGTCTTTCAAATGATACACATGACACTCACAAATGTTTAAATCCATGGTGTTTAATGTCATTAGTACAATACTGGTGTTGGTTATTTTGATGTTAATCTATTTTTGAGCTACAGATTTAATAAAACCATGTCATAACCTCTCTCTCCAACTCACACAGTGATTTACATATTCCTCATTTGCCTTTTACTGTCGCCATCCACATTTTTCATTTAATACCACAGGGATTTCTTTATAAACTTTTTTCTCTTGCACTCTATTATCCATCATTCATTCATTCATTTTCTAAACTGCTTAATCCTAATTAGGGTCGCGGGTAGGCTGGCGCCCATCTTAGCCAACTCTGGGCGAGGGCAGAGTACACCCTGGACAGCTCACCAGGCCATCGCAGATTATCCATCAGTTCTGATGTATTTGATGTACTAGCTATGTATCTGACTTCACAGTGTGCATTCATACCATTTCTGTGACTTCCTGGTAAGATTTGAACTTTCTGTTTTACAGGTTATCTTATCATCTGGTATGCCAAGTAATTATAATTCGAGAAAATAGTTTGTCCTTTAAATGTTTTATTGAAAGACCCAGAAATAAAACGAAAGCATATGAAAATGGATAATCATCCGTAGGAGAAATGTAATTGCCTTACCAGCCCAGACCAGACGGATCTATGAATTAAAATATGCTCTGTGTTTATTTTCAGTGATGTTTAAAAACAAAAAACATTCAAAATATATGAGATTATATTATGCTAGTTTTTTTATGTGCATCTTTTTTTTTTTTAATGTGTTGCACAGAGATGATCACTGGAATACTATGTTGCTACATGCCATCTACAGTAGGCTACTCAGGGGTTTCCGTACATGTACTGGCTGTATCTCTTTACATTCATTCATTCATTTTCAAGCAGCTTTGGGACTGAAAGGTCACTGGTTTGATTCCCGAACCAGCAGGAAAAATGTGTGGCAGTGTGTGTGTGTGTGTGTGTGTGTGTGTGTGTGGGGTGGCTGGGGGGTTGAGCTACAACTTCATGGCTGAAGGCACCGCACCTGCAGCTGCTCTCCGGGCACCCCCAATGTGTGTGGCTGCCCACTGCTCTGAGTGTGTGTGCTCAGTGTTTACGTGTGTGTGTGCTCACTTTGGATGGTTTAAATAATGGTAATAATTTGCATGATTAATGCAGTATAGCAAGAGAAAAACGAAACAAAATAAAACAAAACAAAACAAAAAAACCCCAAAAAACAAAAACAATTTATCATTTCCTCATGTCAGTTCAGGGGGAAGGTGTGTCAGGCTATGCGGAAGATGAGTTCTTTTGTAAAGATTATTATCGCTGATTAAAATATATTTCACACATCTATCTAAGAAAAAAATCTTGATTTAATTAGGAGTTACTTATAACTCTGGATAGTGCTGTGGTGCTTGTGATCTGGGACACATTCCATGTGACATCACCCCACGTGGGATGTTCTGCCATGAATATTTAAAGAATGAATCATGCAACTAGAATGAATCAGGGTTCTTTTTAATAGTAATTAATGTGAAAGATATTGAATGTCAATTACCTAATTAGCTGTGACCTAAAAGAGACCTTAAATTTGTTCCTTTAAAAATGCACATCAGCTAATACTACCATCCTGCACTATCAGACTGCTGACCACAGTATTAAATACTATGTCACTACATCCTTGGTCTCATTGGCATTTAGGCATATTATGATTGACTTTTGCAATTTGGGTCAATTATATAAAAAATGTATCCACTAGCAGCCTTGAAATTAACTCATGTATAGAGAAAAGAGCAGCACAGCTCACTCAAATAAATGTCCTTTCCCAAATAGATAACAAATCAATATTTGTGTAGAAAAAAAAAATCCAGGTCATATTCTAATTGATTTTTCAATGCGATTCTATTCAATAATTTTATCGGACGAATCCTTCCTGGAAACTCATGTTTGCACATCTTCTTCCTCTTCTTTTTTTACTTATAATCATTTGGAATTATTTTAATTTTTTTACTTGATATTACACAGAATTACTGACTCATTTATGGCAATTTCAAATCTCATTTATTCGTTTGAAATAAAATGAATTTAAAATCCTCTTGTATAGATACACAACAATTCTTACATATTATATCTTATGTATCCAGGTAGAATCATTTAATGAAATATGCTAAACCTTCTCACCTACTCACTCACCCACTCATTTGCCAAACTGCTTAATCCTACTAGGGTTTAGGAGAGGCTGGAGCCTATCAGAGTCGACATTGGGCGAACAGCTCGCCAGACGATCGCTGGGCCAACACACACACACAGCCATTCACACTCACATCTAGGGGCAATTTGGAACATCCAACTAACCTACTGTGCAAGTCTTAGGACAGTAGGAGGAAATCAGAGTACCTGAAGGGAACCCAGGCATGCACGGGGAGAACATGCAAACTCCATACAGAAACGTCTGAGTCCAGGACTCGAACCCAGGACCTTCTTGTTCTGAGGTGGACATGCTAACCTCTACACCACCATGCCTCCCAGACTTAATTAATTTTTTTATTTTAGTTTATCCTACTCCTACTAGAAGCACCACTGCAAGCACTTCTACTACTCTTATTCCTTGTGCCACAAGCACTTCTACTAATAATGGTACTCATGCCACCACTAGAACCACGTCTACTACTAACTTCGGCTATTAGAATTACTAAATCTTTTAATACCAACTACTCAAGCTATTTTCAGTTCTATGCCTGGATTTTATTTGTAAGTATCTTCTAGTGCATTTGATCTGTGTGTATGAAGGTAAGCAGGCCAGACTGGTTTAACAAGGTTTTACAGACATGTCCAACAGACTGTTTGCTCCCAGTACTTTGCATACTTGAATAAATGCCCTGAAAAGGATTGATTGCCTGACGTTTTGTGTTCGATGATGTCCTAAAATTTATTTCCCCCTTGATGCTAGCAATGTGACAACACGGCATGCCAGTCCAAGTCAAGTAAGTGATACGAGTTCTGCAAATTTCCATCCAAACCCCAAAAAGTTTTAGTCTTTGCCATACACATGGAGGCACTTGGGAGACATTACAGTAGCCTGCAAAATTATTCACCCTTGCCCTTGGCCTTTTTCCTATTTTGTTGCCTTACAACCTGTAATCTAAATGCATTTTTGTCTTGGATTTTTTTGATGGTCCTACATAAATAGTCCCAATTAATTTAATGAAATAATAAAATGAAAAAAAAAAAACAACAACAAAAAAACCAAAAAACAAGTAATTTAAGATCCATAGAATTTAACCACTATTAAATCTGTCATCACAAAATGGACAGGATATGGCCCCACAACAATCCTGCCTAGAGAGGGCTGTCCTCCAAAACTCATAGACCGAGCAATGATGGAATTCATGAGAGAGGCAATAAAGAAACCAAAAGTAACTCTAAAGGAACTGTAAAGCTCCACAGCACAGTTCACCAAAAGGCATGTGGGAGACTCCCCAAACCTATGAAAGCAGGTCCTCTGGTCAGATGAAATTAAACTTTTTTGCTATCAAAGATAACACTATATCCCATGCAAACCCAACACATCTTATCACCCCAGAAACACCATCCCCAGAATGAAGCATGGTGGTGGCAGTATCATGCTGTAGGAATGTTTCTCATCAGCAGGGACTGGGAAACTGGTCAGAATTTAGAAAATGAGGGAGGGGGTTAAATACAGGAAAATTCTTTTTTGAAAGAGCTCGAGCAATTTTGCATTGAAGAATGGGCAAAAATCCCAGTAACTAGATTTGGCAAGCTTGTAGTGACATACCCTAAAAGACCTGTGACTGTGTTTCCTGCAAAAGTTGGCTCTACAAAGTACTTATTTGTTTCGTATGTACAGAGTGGTACGATGGTGTAGTGGTTTGCACTGCTGCCTCACAGAAATAAGGTCCTGGGTTCGAGTCCCAGGCTCTGCGAAGCATTTTCGGTGTGGAGTTTGCATATTGACCCCATGCTTGCATAGGTTTCCTCCAGGTGCACCAGTTTCCTCCCACAGTCCAAAGACATGCATTTGGTTGTTCCAAATTGCCCTTAGGTGTGAGTGTGAGCATGAATTTTTGTGTGTGTTGATCCTGTGATGGAATGAGCAGTTCAGGGTGCATCCCACCTTCACCCAGAGTCAGCAGAGATGAGCTCCAGCATCCCCCTGACCCCAATTGGATAAAGTACTTTTGCAGTACTTTCGGGAGGGTGAGTACTTTTGCAGCCCACTGTATCTTAATATTATTTTAATTTTATGTAGGTGTGTTAGACAACATTAAACATGACACCTTTTCTTTGAACTCGCCTATTTTTCATGTGATAAAAAAATGGTAGATGTTTCAAATGGGTGTTGCCAAGGTGTGCCCTGTTAGATTGTTTACATAATTAATATCTCTGAATGTTGCTTTGAGAACTACATTATTATTAAAGTTAAGGAGGAAAATTGGGGAAATCATTACAAATAAATACTAACAAATATATATTGTACAGATTTAGCCAAGGTAATCAACAACAATTGATGACAGAAACATTGTGAGTATTGTGAAGGAAAGCCCAAACCCAACAGTCAGTAGCATCATCAACAAACTCCACAGGACAGGGGTAGAATATATTGGGGCAGAACCACACAATGCACCCCACTCATCAGCAGAAAGAAATGCAAGTATCAGGATATGAAAGCTGAAGTTCTGATCTATTGTCTTATATTCCTCTTTGGATCACAAACTGATTTATGTTTTATGGTTGTCATAAAAGAATCAGGACTGCATTCCCATCAGCAGTCTAATAATACCTGTAGCATTGTACAGTAATTATCATAACCAGGGTAATGACGTCAGGAAGACACTGAGCTGTTTTCAGTTTGTGTAAATAGTATGTGGTTTTATGTTGCTGCATGGTTCATAATGGTACCTTCATTACAGTAAACACAAATGTACTTTAATAAGCATATATTTAGAGCAACATATCAAACATTTATTCTGATGCTCTGTATGAGGTGTTCTGTTCTATATATTTTAATAAAGATATTGTCTTCTGCTACATTTTGAATAAGATCAATATACTATAAATATGTTTCACCTCTTTCTTACATATTGAATGCTGCTCACTTTATACATAAAGTTTCTACTTTTCACTCACTCAATAATTTTTAACACCACTTAATCCTATTAGGATCACATGGAGGCTGAAGCCTATCTCAGCCGACACTGGACAAAGGCCGGGTACAGCCTGAACAGCTTGCCAGACCATCACAGGGCCCACACAAATACAACCATTCACACTCACACCTAGGGGCAATTTAGAACAGCCAATTGGCATAATGTGCATGTTTTTGAACTGTGGGAGAAAACCGGAGTACCCAGAGGAAACCCATGCAAGCACGGGAAGAGCATGCAAACTCTACACAGAAACACCCCTGCCGAGCCCAGGACTCAAACCCAGGACATACTTGCTGTGAGGTGGATGTGCTAACCACTATGTTACCGTGCTACTTTTCCTAACATACTGTATTAGACATGAAACATCTAATTTTCTCTGCAAAGATATTTGGGTTTGCAGTTCAAGTGAAAGCTGAGTGCAGGGATATGGGCATTTTTAAAATGTGAAAAGTCTTAGTGTATTAATAAAACACACCGTTAACTTTACCATTTACTGTACCACTTGACTGCAAACAATATAATCAAAAATTTTTTTTATTTTTTTTTAAAAACCTGTCCTGTCCAGCATCATAGCAAGCTGAATGGCAGTCTCGTTGCTGTGTTGTGCCGAACAAATTTGCTTTTCCAAGGGGAGGTTTATGGGTATAAGACTCCTTTTGATAATCTGATTCATTTATTCATTTACTGTTGAATTGTGTTATGGAATCTATGTACTCTTGCTGGACCTGACTGGAGGGGACAGAAAAAAAAAAGCATGCAAAAAAACAAAAAAACAAAAAAAAACAAATCAAACAAAAAAAAAAAAACCCAAAACAAAACAAAACAAAACAAAACAAAACAAAAAAACCCAATATAATCAAATAGCATATTAGCAAAGGCTTGCCTACTTAAAATACAAGTGTGTTACTTTTTTATTAAGCTAAAGATCTGTTAATTAATCAACCTATTAATTAAAATATTGATCTTTTAATTTAGCGAATTATCTGTTAGTTAGACTCCAGTCTTGTGCTCCAGTCTTGCTCCATTCCGATGCCCTACAGGACCGATTGATTTTGGGTAATTTTTACTGTTTTCATTATATTACAGTTTTTCTCAGTCGCTTTGGTGCATTTCTCACATCACTATTTACATTTGCATAGCAGTTAGTGCATTTCTCAAAACAATTAGTACAAACTGCAAAACCTAGTGGATAACCTGCAAAAGCACATCACTTGCTCAAAATGGACAGTCCATTGCTCAAAAGCAAGTATTCATGTCAATGAAACTGCCAGTGTCATCAAAATA
>JAQMYF010040679.1:0-10340 GCA_030014195.1 Neosilurus mollespiculum | reverse complement strand
TATTCATGTCAATTTCATATATTCATGCCGATCATTTTTCATCTCTTATACTGTAGCGAGCAAATGCAACGACATTTTGTTCTGTATATACCTGTATATCTGAATGACAAATAAAGCTAAGTCTAAGTCTAAGTCTAATAAATTGACCACATGGTTCTGTGTGTACACTGTTCGTAATCATTCGGGTTTACAAGTTTCCTCCAGCATCATCATTTCCCACAAATCATTGCACAATCACATTACATATTTTATTCATATGCTGGGCTTTGCTCAGTGTAAAAGCCCTTAGGATGGACCACTGAAGAGATTCTTTACCAGGTGTTTGTGTGTTTATTCTTCTGAAGTCTTTTAAACACTGTGGACACTATAAAAAATAAATACAACTTATTTTTTTGCTGATTCCTAAACAAATTTGTCAACAAAGACATGAATTTACAGCACAATACTGTAACTCTTTTACCCCAAAGCTATGCATTATTGAGTATATGAACATATAGCTTAAACCTTCAACACCTTACTGAATAAAATAATAAGCACTCAAACAGTTTAATTTTAACAGAAATTTCTCTAATACAAATAGCACTAAATACCTTCTCTGTTTATCTAAGGGATGCAGCTCTATTGACAGCTAACTGGCACGCTGGCTGTTAGCATGGGAAAAACTTCCTCGGAGCTCAAGTTCATATAAGCTAAACAAAACAAAATACATTATCTAACTGTACACAGCTCCACATTCAATTTGCTTTGTTTATAACGGGTAATATAATTCATAATGTGCTATGGTAATATAAACAAAAGAGGTAGAAACGATGAAAATACCTGAGCAACTACTGCTCATTCTGTTGTGTGCATCCCTCGTGAGTGCCCCAGAACACTAATAACAACAGGTGTAATGAGGCTACTTGCCGGACTGAACTAATCTTGTCCCCGATTCCAATGATAGCTAGCGCCTTTATTCTGTCTAGTGAGCCTGGCTGGCTGCCAGTATGATGTCAGCCATTTGCTGAGTGAGGCACTGAGGCTCTCCACAGGTGTTTACTGTTTTCATTAAACTGGCCAATCATTGAAAAACTGTAGGGTCTTCTAGGCGGAGCTTTGGCGGAATTTGGCTGCTTCATAAAACTTTTTTTTTTCCTTTTCCCACTCCCGTCTGCTCCCATTAACTTTATCATCTACCATCCCAATCATGTGATTAATAGTAAATTTGACTCCCACGGTAATCCCGTGACCTGTGGGATTCCCCAAAAAAATCAGCCTCTAGTTTTCCTAATCATTGGAAATAGCTTCTTCACCAAGACTTGTGTAATGGAGCTTGAGTATTTTCATTACATGAGGGGGGCAATCGACTGATCAAAGATGTACAATATTACATGTAGTTGATAGACCCTATGCCCTTTAGAGAGCGATCAAGATCCCTGGTTTCAGCATATACTGACAATGTCCAACGTTCGCAAGGGTTAAAAGCTAGCATCATTAAGGAGTCACAGATCTAATATGCCTCTCCTACTGTGATAGTATGAAAGTAGAATGGATGTATGAAAAAGTGCATTGACTATACAACCTCTAACAGCTGTACATTTCCAGACCAATACATGTCCACCTCACAAGAAGGCCTGGGTTTGATTCCCAGACTCAGGCGTTTCTGCCTCCGGATTAAGTCATGGGCCAGAATAGCCCCAAGTACCCTAATCTGAATCAAAATACTCACACAAAAATTAGTAGTAGTTTTATTAATTATTTAGCACAATGAAATTCTTTTTATCCAGATTGAAATCCAGATTACCCAGAGGAAAGGCACATAAACCATAAAAAAACTCCAATCAGAAACACCCATAGGACTCAGGACTTGAACCCAGGACCTTCTTGCTTTGAGGCAGGTGTGCTCAACACTACACCACTCTGTCACTCATGTGGCCAGGGACTGTCTAGTGAAGCTAAAATGCAATTAGTGTGAGAGTGACTGACACTACACAGCTATGCATCCCTATACTACCCACTCACCATCACCAACTTTTGTGGAACCAGTCACAGAACAGCAGTATAACTTCCCTGCAGAACTCATTTCAAAGTATAACGAGGTCTGTGGAGAGGGACTTCTAGCACGATCTTGTTCAAAGTTGTGCTTAGTGAACATCTTGCTACAAGGACAACGAAAGTGCTCAGTCAAAATATACTTGATGACGAGGAGCTGGTGGTGTAGTGATTAAGATGCTGGGCTCATGATCGAGAGGTCATGAGCTAGAATCCCATTAAGATCCCCACCACACTAAGACCCCTGGGCAAGATCTAAACAGCAAGTGTGCCTCTATCCATACAACAGTATAAATGGATACCAGTAAAATACAGGAAGGTAACCTGCGATAAACTCGCATCCCGGGATAAACTCCAGTCTGATGAGTCAGTAGGCTCAGGGGTAAAAAGCTCAGCAGACTTTAACATGATGACCAAAGCGAACGCTCACTGTCAAGATTTGAGATTTTCCAGCTCTTTGGCATTCATTGTAGCCTTTCATCTTGTTTGATGAAAACCTGTGCTTTCACCACTTAAATAACTGGGAAAAAGTAGTCAGATTTCAGATAGAATAAATGAACAATGAAGTGTATTGGGACTTACATACACTGATTGCTTGAAATGAGATCATGAGCAATAGATCAGAAATTCTATTACCAGTGGTCACACTTTCCCATACTCATTTGAGGCCCATGACACCTTATATTCTAGAGCTTCAACCTGAAGCACAAATCCTAATCTTACTGGGAGGAGACATTGTATGTGTCCACAAGGTAAGACTTACCTAATAAATGGGCTCCAAAATTCACCTTTTGTCTAATGTTTAGTATGGGTGAAATTGGGGAATGTTTGCATTTACAGTGCCCACAAGCCCACTGTAGCAGTTTCCAAAATCAATGTCCTTTAAAAAGAAAGTCTGTCATTTTTGACACCATTTGAAAATTCTATCTGCAAGGAAAAGTGTGCTATGATGGGGACCACGGGTATGGTGTCTTATTGCATCTGTCCAGTTATTCTGCTGTTGTATTCTGCTGAAGACAAGCTTGGACTTAGTGTGTTTGACACTCTTCCATCTCTGGCTTTTGCAACACACACTAATTGAAAGCCCTAAAATGTAAGAATAATTTTTCCTTCATGTACAACTCGTGAAAAACAAACAAGTTCACTTTGTGCTTGGAAAAGCTAAGTTCTCTGCTTGACCAGAGCCTATTTTCCCTTGCCTTAAACTGTGCAGAGCTGTGCTGGGAGTCAAAATATTTGGATACAAAGTATCTGCTCTTTCTTGTGTGCAAATGCCTGATACTGCACTTTACCTTGATAACGTAACATTTTCTTGGCAAATACTGTATTTTATTTTTGTGAAAACCCACGATTTGAAGATGAGGCTCTCGGATACTGCACCATGTGTACTGATTTTGCTAAAAGTTCCACCAACAATATTTTAGAGGAAAACATAGAAATGGCATGTTTTTATGATGAAAGATGCTTCTAGAACTGGCTTTAAAACACCAGGAATGTCCAGATGTGGGTAAGAAGTTTATCAAACTGAAAAATATACAATAGAATATCTACCTGCAGGTAGGCCCTAAATGGTATGGCACTTCAGTAGGTTTTGGTTTGGTTCTGGAATGTCCTTGTCCAATTTTCTGCTGTTTTTGCAGCTGCAAATAAAATGATTGGAGAAGATGAAGATTCAAATGTGCATCCTGCCATGGCTGTCATAGAGGAAGGTGCAGAATTGTTTGCATCCATGCAAGGCAAAAGGTGCATCTGAATGTTGTCTTCAGGATACAGAGCCTAACTACGCTGGCAGCTATGTTACAATTTCAGAGGCCTTCAAAAAAGCAGTGGCATCTGCAGCAGCTACATCCATCCATCCAGAGAGAGGGAAAGAAGATGTCAAAGATACAGAATCTAAATGTCTTGATAATGATGAAGACTACACTCCCACAGAGTCAGATGAAATTCCTGCTGAATATGATAATGACGACAATAATAAAACTACAGATGCTGTGCCTACAGTAGATGCCCCTGCTGAGAAAAAATGCAAACAAGCTCAGACCCTGAAATGTAGTCATTCAATACAAAAACCTTGCTCCTCCAGTTGCCAAAAACGCTGTAATGAGAAAAATTTAGGTGGTCCAAAAAAAAAAAAAAATTAAAAATGTGGAAATCCTACTGGGAGCATTCAAACAATGAAAACCAAACGTTTTTGTTCATCAGTGTCACCAAGATGGACAAGCACAGGGATATAGCACGTCATCAGTACCACAGAAGCAGGAGAGACAATACTTTTATCTGTCTGATGAAAAAGGCACAAAGTAAGTTGTCTGTAAGACCTTCTTTCTGACAACAATGGGGTATCACCTTTAAAATGACAAACTGATCACCACCATCATGGCCAGCATAGAGCCTTCAAGCATCACACCAGGCAGACTATAGAGGGCATAAGGAGCCACCAAACAAACTTAACATGGGCCCTGTCTCTGGGTACATGGAATTGTTTAACCCATGCAAAAGTCATTATAGGAGGGAGTATGCCCCATATAAATGTTACCTACCAAACCATGTGAACATGCGTACGATGTATGAAAACTATCAGGAAAAGCACAGGAACTGTACTACTTGTCCAAGTATGTACAGGTGCTCTTATTAAACATACTGCAAGGCCATAATAGACAAAACATCAGCTTTACAAAGCTTGGGGAGGAGCAATGTAGGAACAAGAACTGAATGTGAAGGTTGACCCTGGCGGGGAAGAAAATTTGCCCACTGAAGAGTGCTTAACGTGCATAGAATGGGAAAACCCTAAAAAAATCAGCAAACTCCTCTAGAGCACATTACCCGGATGATGCACAAAATTATTGGTCAGGGGATTGGTCGGTGAGCAGTGTAGATCGCCAAAAGGTTGTTATGCTCCCTTGAATGCCTGGAAATAACACAACTGTTTTTCAGCAGGAGAATCATCACATTTCATGAGACATTTGCCACAGTCAATATGAAGAAATCAGGAAAGGAGAGGAAGAAAACCATCTCTGTGGTGTGGCGTAAAGGGACTGCTTGCAGAAAAAAAGAAGCATTTGCATATGTCCTTGCACTGGAAAAAGAGAGGGATGTAAGGCATGTCATTTACTGGGTGGACAACTGTACATCACAAAACAAGAACTTGTGCCTCCTGACCACACTGGCAACTGTTATAAACTGTGATGCTACTGCCCTAGAAGATATCACGCTGAAATTTTTAAAAACCGAGACATAGTTTCATGGGGTCAGACAGCTTTCACCATAGCACTGTGAAACAAATGAAAAACTGCCCAGGAGGCAATGTCTATGACTTTCCACATTTTGTGACGGTCATACAGCAGTCTGACTCTAGCAAGGTGAAGGTAATTGAAATGAAAAACGTTATGTTCTGACTTGGAAGCAGGCACAGTCACAGGCCAAATTGAAGAAAGCTTGATCCCCAAAACTGGCAGAAATGACAGTAATCAAGTTTAGATGGGGCTCACAGAGGATGTAGTCCACCCATGATGGTGAGTTTACTGAACTGGACATACAGGAAGATCAGGAGCCAGTGCACAGCCTTCAGGTCGGGCGACATTATGGAATACAAGCATGCGCCGTATGAGCTACAAAAATCCATCAAGGCTGCCAAAAGGAAATACTTCCAAAAACTGGAGACAACAACACTGCAAATCTGTGACAGGGAATACAGACAATTTTAAACTACACGACTAATCTTAACAGTGCGGAAGTCTGTGACTCCATCCAACCAGACACACAACAGTTTCTATGCAAAATTTGACAGAGACAATAGGGAAACCCCCTCCAAGTTCCAATGTGGCCCAGATGAAACTGCACTCCAAGTGTCACACGTACAAGTCCTGAGAGCATTTAAAAGGGTAAATCCCCAGAAAGCTGCTGGACCCAACAAAGTGGCACCAGGTGTCCTAAAAGCCTGTGCTGATCAACCGGCAGGGGTGTACACAGACTTCAAATTATCCATCATAGTTCCTGTCCCGAAAGAAGTCCATGTATCCATCATGAATGATTATAGACCAGTGGCACTTACATCTTACTTACTAGCCATGAAGTGTCTGGAGAAGCTGGTTCTCCATTCCATCAAATCTGCAGTCCTGGACACTGTAGATCCTCTACAGTTTGCCTATCATCCATACAGATCAGTGGATGACGCAGTCGCTCTGACCCTCCACTCAGCGCTACAACACCTGGACACTAACAACATATATGCATGAGTACTCTTTTTGGATTACAGCTCTGCCTTCAACACTGTAAGGTCAGTGAATCTGGTTGGGAAGCTGACAGACCTTGGGGGACCAACACCTACCAGGAACTGGATCCAGCACTTCTTCATTGACAGATCACAGGTTGTGAGGTTGGGAAACAAGCTCTCTGCAGAGATCAAAATCAGCACTGAACCACAGTGCTGCTGTCTCAGCCCCAAACTCTTCCCACTTTACACTCATGGCTGTGTCTCCACCACTAACAATAATATAGTGATCAAGTATACATATGACACAACAATCCAGGGTCTCATCAGAGGAAAAGATAAATCTGGACACAGAGAACTGGTCCACAGAATCACTCTATATGAAGAAGACAATAACCTGCTCCTCAACACAGAAAAAAACAAAGAGCTCATCCTAGACTTCAAGAGAAGGCCCCCCTTTGGAGCCCTTTACCATCAAAGGAACAGTAGTACTGCCAGTTTCAAGTTCCTCAGTCTCCACCTTTCAGGGAACCTGAGCAGGACCAAGAACACTGTGGAGACAGTAAAAAAAACCCAGAAGCGCAGGTACTTCATCAGGCTGCTGAAGAAGTCTGGGCTTGGTCGTAACCTTCTAACGCTAGTCTACAGAGGACTCGTGGAAAGCATCCTCACCTGTGGAATCACTGTGTGGTACGAAACCAAAGTGGAGAGGAAGTCGTTTCAGCGGGTCATCAAGATGGCCGAAGGATCATGTCAGTTATGTTACCATGGATACGTGATGTGCTTGTTATGTCACACCTCCCTCCGTAAAAGAAAAGTTGGAAGTTATGACAGCTTTTAAGAAAATTTTATAATATGAAATAAAATGACGATTATGAAACAAATATGAACCTTCTCAAAAATTCTATAATATGAAATAAAATGACAATCATCATAACTACATAGATGATACTTGAAAATGATGTACAATAATTGTGTGGTCATAACCATTTATAGGAACATGTTAAGATATACATTAAATGGGAGAGTGCATCCACACAGACATTATTGACCATTTGAACATATTTTATAATGAGGCTGTGGTCTTGCAGATGCAAAGAAAATCCAGTCTGACCAAGGGTCGAACCTCATGTCATGCCTATTTCAAAGTGTGGTATATCAACTTGGAATCAAGCAAATGGCAACCAGTGCATACCACCCAGAGTCCCAAGGAGCCTAAGAAAGATTCCACGGAGCTGTTCAAGGGCTGCAGGAACCAGTGGTAGTGGGTACCTTAATTTGACTGTGACTTGGTGCAGAGCTCAGTGGTCTATGTAAGGCCATAAGCCTCCATCCTTCTTGGCCACAAAGAAGAAACTGGAGGCGCGGGTGAAGTATTGCAGGGCCTCCGTTATGTAATCTTCCATTGCTCGTTGTTCTGGCAGTGAGAGAGGGTATACTTGCCCCTTAGGGACCGAAGCGCTGGGCACCAGCTTGATGGTGTAGTCCCAGGGTCTGTGGGGTGGTGGTCCAGCAGCGAGCTGTACACATCTCGCAAGTCGGAGTACTCCTTTGGGATTGAGATTGTAGTCTGAGCTGCCGGGCTCTTGATGGTGGTTGTAGCAATGTTGACATGTTTTTGAAGGGTTCTTTGAGGAAGCTGCGGGAAACATTGCGGGAAGCACCCCTTTCCCCATGTCAGGATCTCACCGGTGGCCCAGGAGATTGTCGGTCCATGGAGCACGAGCCATGGATGACCTAGGATAATGTTGGCGTGTGATTTCTCAAGTACTAGGAAAGAATGGCTCTCTTGATGAAGAAAACCGATATTCAGGAGCACGGGGTCGGTCTGGAGTTTGCATTCTTGTGACGTGAGGGGTTCCCCGGTTATGAAGCGGACAGCAAAGGGTGTCGGGCAGCGGTGGAGCTGGAGCTGGAGCTGGCAACACAGGTCCTCCGAGATGAAGTTGCCTCGGGAACCGGAGTCGATGAGCACTGTAATTGTAAGAGAGCACATGGGCGTAGTGATGGTTACTGGCGTGGATAGTGGATGGAACTTTAGGATCTCGATATTTCCTTGACTCACCGACAGACGAGGAGGTCGAATGGGGCAAGTCGATAGAACATGTCCTGCTTGGGCACAGTAGATACATAGTCCCTTTTGGGTCCATCTGCGTCGTTCTGCGGGAGTGAGCCGGAGCGAATCCACCTGCATTGGCTCCGCGGGTGGTGAAACTGGCGTGGGAAGTGCGGAGTGCCTCAATTCCTCGATGCACCCTCTCCGTCAATGCACGATGCAGATGGCCACCTGAATGAGTCTTTCCAGCCCCATGGAGCCGTGGTAGGTGGAGAGTTGCAGTCGCAGTGCAGGTTCTAAGCCTTGGCGGAAGTGCGTGATTAAGGCCGTCTCATTTCACCCACTGGTCCCGGTGAGGGTCTGGAATTCCAGGGCGTACTCCCCGATGTCTATCTGCCCTTGACGAAGCCAGTGTAATTTCTCATAGTTGGTGGAGTCCCCGTCTGGGTGGCTGAATACCTCACGGAAGTGTGTGGTGAACGCAGCTTATGTAGCTACGGTGGCCCCGTTCAACCTCCACTGCCCCTCTGCCCACTGCAATGCCTTTCCGGAGAGTAGAGAAATGATGTAGGTGACTTTGGCCCCTTCAGTGGGGAAGCGAGCGGGGTGTATTTCAATCGCCAGCAAGCACTGCAGAAGGAATCCTTCACCGCTGTCCGCCTCTCTGGAGTAGCATGTGGGGTTGACTATGGGACCGTCAGCGGGAGTAGCAATCATTGGCCTCGCAGAGGGTGCCTCCAGAGGTGAGAGGGCGCGCCGTACTTCCTCAACGAGAGATTGGAACACATCCGGAGGAAAAGTGGGCATGGCCTCCATTCTGTCTCGGTATAGCCTTCTGTTATGATAACTCCCAGAGACAAGAAGGATAACCTTAAACGAATTTATTGTCACACAATAAACAATGGCTTGGAGAGCCACAAACAGTGAACACACACTAACGGGGTATGAAATGAAACCTGCCACAAGGGGCAAACACAAACCGACAAACACAGACGAGGTATGAAATGAAACCTGCCACGAGGGGCATACACAAACTGACAAACGCAACAGAGAGGAGAATAAGGGTCCGGGAGAAGTGGGACATGATCGGGACAAGGAGAGAACGTAGAAGCTGAGGTGAGTCCGAAGTGCTAGAAGGAATAGCGGTGAAAACACATATACATTCAACGAGGCTAGACACTGAAGTGTGTCTAGTGGGGTTTTTATGGAGGAGGTGATTAGTCCCGGAAATGAGGTGCAGGTGATGATAATTAGTATTCGGGGGAGTGTGCTCGTGGCGTGTGAGAGTTGGGGAGAGAGTTGGCTACAGATGTGATATAGGCATCCATGTTAATTGATGTCCACATATCTGCTGTTAAACTGACTGCTGCTACATTCTGGACCACAGCTTTGGCTTTCTCTTTCTCTATCCTTAACCATTTCTTTTACAGCCTAAAGGAAAGGAAGAAAAATAAGGTTTCCCTTAAGAAGAAAAAAATAATTAATTTGTTAAATACTATAGTGCTCTCATGCTTCATCCATGTCACCAAACACACCTTTCTAGACACGGCTGGGTGTCGTTGACAATCACTGACACCAAGGCCTCATCCAGCTCCTTCGTTTTGGTCACTGGGAGAAAAAAGACCATTTTTTAAAATATAGTATTAGTTCTGTTAATTTCAGTATTTTAGTTGATAAGGAAATATGTCAAGAATTGAAAAGTATGTTCCTACAGTGGATATTTTTGAATTACTCACTTGGGCTGGGTCCAGCCACATTCCCCTCATTATTTTCATGCAACGCACGAAAATACCTCTGCATGGATGAGGTGTTGTTGTTGTACCCCAATTCCTTAGCATGCAACAAACACTTCACCTTGGATTACAAGAAAAGACAGGGAAAAAATATAGTACACTGCATAACAAACATAAAACATGTAATAATGTTACTGAAGTACTGCTACATCTCTCGGCTGGTCTGGGAGCTAGAGGAAGTGGCTGAGGAAAGGGACGTCTGGGAGTCACTGCTCAGGCTGCTGCCCCCGCGACCCGACCCCGGAACAAG
>JAQMYF010040678.1:0-10341 GCA_030014195.1 Neosilurus mollespiculum | reverse complement strand
ACACTCAAGGATACTTTATCTGTACATTGCCTATTAATGTGTGTGTGTGTGTGTGTGTGTGTGTGTGTGTGTGTGTGTGTGAGAGAGAGAGAGAGAGAGAGAGATTTGTGTAATTCAGTCCTGGGTGTTGAGGAGCCTGATGGCTTGAGGAAAGAATCTGTTACACAGTCTGGTTGTTAGGGCCCGAATGCTCCAGTACCTCTTTCCAGATGGCAGGAGGGTGAAGAGTGTGTGTGAGGGGTGTGTGTGGGGTCATCCACAATACTGTTAGCTTTGCGGATGCAGCGTGCAGTGTAAATGTCTGTGATAGAGAGAAGAGAGACTCCGATGATCCTGTTAACTCAGCAGTGGAACATTACCTACTGGAACACAAAGATCTCTAAAACTTAAGTATGGCGGAGGAGAGATAATGGTCTGGGGTTGTTTCTTAGAGTTTGGACTCCCTAGTTCCAGTGAAAGGTAATGAAACTGTTAATGCTACAGCATGCAGAAAGACATTTTACACGACTTTATGTTTCCAACTTTGTTCTTACAACTTTCAACAGGGATAGCTCTATGTTCCAACAGTCCACTGGTCTGATGGCACCTTGTTTAAATCAGCTGAAAGTCAAGACTTCACATTTGATTTAAATCTATATTAAATCTGCTATTTGGAGATTAAATAACTAATTGGACAATGGATAAATAAAAACAATAGACACTCATGGATTCTCACAGTAACAGAGCAGGTGGCATATTTATTATTATTATTATTATTATTATTATTATTATTATTATTATTATCATCATCACCATCAATATTATTATTATTGCTGTTGTTATTGTTGTTGTTTTAGTTTGTTTGTACATAGTATATAACAAAACTTTAAATGTGTTTAAAAACACCATTAGGAGTCATGTCAGACCGACGAGCAAGATGCCTGCTCAGTTATTTGTTCTAACAAATCCATTTATTTCTCTGCACTTCTTTAAATATTTGTCTCTCAAGTGTTCCATTATCGGCCCTTCAACTGTTAGAAACCGTTAATCCATAAGAACGTCTTCATCCCCTAAATATTTCAAACCCTCATGAGGAAAGACTGCACCTGCTATGGACTCTGGTGATGCTAGAAAGTTAGGAAAGGCTCAAGGACTAATCATTTTGGCAGGAGATTTCGATCAGCACAGCAGCAGTGGCCGCCATTTCACTGGATGCTGACAGGATCGAGTGTGATATTTTTGCACTTGGCCTTGTCAAGGATTGGTTTTGGTCCTGGTCTTGTAAAATGGATGGAAATAATATACAGCAATCCCAAGGCAGCAGTCTTGAGAAATTGTCTTATTTCCAGAGGAACACGGCAGGGATGCCCCCTGTCACCACTTTTATTCGCAATTGCACTGGAACCCCTGGTGGTGACCATAAGAGCAAATCCTGCCAATAAAGGATTGGATGGTGGGAGTGAGCATAATGCTTTACGCTGATGATATTCTTTTTCTGATTAGTGATCCCCAAAATTCTTTACCTTCACTAATGGATACCATTGAAATTAATTGGTCATAGGTAATTCCAATATCTAAACATTGTCACCCACAAGTAATAAAACGATACAGTTTTAGATGGAGTCCTAAACGCATGATCTATTTAGGTATTCGGGTAACCCCAGAATTAGGTAAAATGTAAGCACTGAACTATGAACCTCTTCCTCAAGAAATTAAAACAAATTTAGGAAAATGGGGAAAGTTAAATCTTAGGCTTTGGGGGAAGATAAATGTTATTAAAATGGTAATAACTCCACAATTTAACTATATATCTATGATGCTGCCACTTAGTAAGCCTGATCACATTTTCAGACAATATGAGATTGCGGACAGTGAATTTCTTTGGGCAGGGAGGAAGCCCAGATTTAAATAAGGTAAGATGTGTGCACCCAGAGAAAAGGGAGGACTTGGTCTTCCAGATGTTAGTTGGTATAACTTGGCATTTGAAATGGCTAAGATAGTCAACCACTGGAGGGCAACGGTGACTGGTTTAGTATGGGCTAACATAGAGAAAAATCTTGCAGCACCATTTTATCCAATTAATGTATTAACCCAGTGCTTGAAAAACAAAGACAAGGACATGAACCCAGTTATTAAACATTCTCATGAGGTCTGGGCAAAAGATCATAGAATGCACAAGATTTCCCATTACAAACAGTCTTATTCTTCACTTTGGATCAATCCAGAGGTGCAGATATGGAAGCAGAAAGTATTTTATAAAATGAGGCTAGATAAGGGCATACGCACAGTAAGTGATCTTTATAAAGAAGAGACCTTTACGTCATTTACTGAACTTGCCCCACAGTACAAGTTGCAAGAGAAAGGGAATTTTTGGAAATACTTACAAAGACACTGCATAAAAAAAAGTTTAAGCCTGCTACTCGAACTAAACCAATTCTTAATAATTTAGATAATCCTCTTAAATATAAGGCTTCAGCCTTTTATAAAAACTCAATTTACTTAATTAGTAGCATATGTGATAATTCAAGAACAATCTGGTAGAAAGACCTTAACTGTGGAATCAGTAAAGACACTTGGAGTCAAATTATTGTGAGTAATGGCAAATATGTCAGAGAAGCAAGAGGGAAATTCATTCAATACAAAATTTTGCACCAGTATTACTGGACACCCTGTAGGCTCTTCAACACAGGACTGTAGCACATGTTGGAAATGTAAAAAAGAGATGGGAACCTTTTTGCGTCTCATATGGGAATGCCCCTTGGTTGAACCATTTTGGCACAATGTGCTGGAATTTTTGGAGGCATGGATGGGGGTAGCCCTGCCGGTGTCTCCTTGTTTATGTCTTTTGGGAGATAAAACAGAAACAACTACTCGTACAAAGAGTGCATTTTTAGTTCTGATGGTTGGGATGGCCTCAGCTGCTAGAGTAATACTAAGGTACCAATGCTTCCAACACTCCAAGAATGTAAAATTCTGACGAGTGAAACGATACATCTTATGTAAGTTTGGCCAGAATAAGGAGTAAGGGGCCTGTGGAATTCTGGGAATCTGGGATAATTTTATGTTTCACCTCACTTCTAATTAACAGCATAATTGTAAGACTGGGGCATCTTGGCATATTTTTTCTTATTTTTTCATTATTCTTTTTATTGCTATTGTACCATGTTATGACTATTGTATTTATTTAAACCTATGCCTTCTTTTTGTATAATGTACCATATGGGCTGTTGTTCACCATGTTTAAATAAAAAAATTGAATTACAAAGGAAAAACCACACCATTAGGAGCATGGTGAACTCTGCTGCCGCTTGGCAGGGGAGGTTATGTATTCACCATTGTCTGTGTGTCTGCTGGTTTGTTTGTCTGTAAGCAGGATTACACAAAAACTACTAATACATATTTCAGCAAACTTGGTGGAATAATCCATGTGTGTCTGGCTGGTTCTAGTGTACTTAATCTATGTTTATGTGCTGTATAAGCTAAAACTCTGAATGATTTTTTAAATAATGGGCTGTTAGCTGCACAGCACTTATGCTTTACTGAAACACACTTGTCCTGCCTTGATCATACAGGCTTCTCCAAAAATAGTGCAACAGCAAGGGGAAGAAGGAATGCGAGTTAAAGGCAATGTGACATTGGAAAATAACATTGTTTTGTTAAGTCTGAAATATTCTTTCTCTTTATTCCAGGTTGATGTCAATGGCTAATCTCAGGATTCCAGATGTGGTCTTGAGAAACGAGACGTTAATTAAAGACCTGGAGGAAATCGCTAAAGATTCTGCACTGCTGCATGGAGTATTAATGCGCACCAAAGAATCACCAAACTCTACAGAAGTAAATCATTTTCACTTTTTTGTTTTCATAACTGTCACAGTTTGTCTTGTTAGACTCCAGAAACCAGAAAAAAAATCAGATCTCAAACCTCAACACTGACCCACAGCGACAGAATTAATAAAGAGTTAAAGTTTTGGAAAGTGAATTCTACAGCAGTACATCAGGACATTAAACAATCACAGCGAAACTCTTCAGTATTTACAGACAAGTTCAGCAGGAACCTCAGGACACGGTAATATCACCTGATGATAACTAGGGTGGGACGGCATTGTGGCGCAGTGTTTAGCATATCCACCTCACAGCAAGAAGGTTCCCTGTGTTTGCATGAATCTTCCTCCCACAGTCAAAAGACATGCACAGTAGGCTAATTGGCTGTTCCAAAATGCCCCTAGGTGTAAGTGTAAGTGTGAATGGTTGTGTGTCTTGGCCCTGCAATGGTCTGGCAAGCTGTTTAGAGTGTACGGCACTTTCATTCAGTGTCGCTGAGATGCCCTATGACCCCAGTAGGATTAAGCGGTTTGGCAAATGAATGATATCTTGGATGATTTAAGACATGTGTTAATAGAACTATATTTATTTCTACTTTATTTACATTATTTATGGGTTAGAAAATTTATGAAATTTAGTTTATACAGTAATTTATACAATATTGACAGACTTATAAGATAGTTCCACAATTCAGTATTAATCCACAAGACACAAGGTAAAAATAAACCGAAAATATATATTTTATAAAGTTTTACCATGACTTTCTTGTTTGCAGAATGTAATGTAGACAGAGTATGAATAAATCGACAAAAGGGGCATGCTGACAAAGAAATTTCAAAACTTCTAAATGCTAAATACTATTCTCAGGACATGAAACCTTTTGAAGGCATGCTTGAGGGCAATCAAACTCTGTTTTACTGTCCTAAGGGTATTATATTATATGCATGATAGATTTCTAAAATTTTGCATACACGCTCCCTAAGATCTAAATCTGTGCTTATGGTAAGTAACCTTGTCACAGTAACCTTGAACATATAAAGTTTGTCTGGTCCATTGCACGGCTCAGATGCATGATAGCTTTCTGCATAGGCACTCCCTATGACCTAAACCTGTGTGTGGGATAGGTAATTTGCATGTGACCTTTGACCTTGGCACAGTAACCTTGAACATATAAAGTTTGTCCAGGCCATTGCTTGGCTCTTGCACAGGCCAGTTTTCTGAACTTTTGCGTAGGCACTCCCTATGACCTAAACCTGTGTGTGGGAAAGCTAATTTGCATATGTGACCTTTGCCCTTAGCACAGTGACCTTGAACACAGAAATTTGTCCAGGCCACTCCGTATAACCTAAACCTGTGCGTGGGGTAAGTAATTTGCATATGTGACCTTTGACCTTGACACAGTGACCTTGAACATATAAAGTTTGTCTGGGGCATTGCTCGGCTCATATGCATGATAGCTTTCTAAAATTTTGCATAGGCATTCCCTATGACCTAAACCTGTGTGAGGGGTAGCTAATCTGCATATGTGAGGTTTGAATATGTGACCTTTGACCTTGGCACAGTGACCTTGAACATATAAAGTTCACAGCATGATTTAGAAACAGCACCAAACAGGACAGCAAGCTCTCCAGGGGGTGGTGCGATCAGCAGAGTGTACCAACCGTATCGAACTTCCTGACCTCGACACTATATACAGCAAGCAGTGCTGGACCAAGGCAAGGAAGATAATGAAAGACCTCAGCTATCCCAACAATGGACTCTCCTCTCTGTTGCGGTCAGGGAAACGTTTCCGTTCCTTGAAAGCAAACACTATGCAAATGAGGAGGAGCTTCTTCCCGCAGGCCATTCGGGCCCTCAACCAGAACACTTGTACCTGGACTTTGTAGACCTACCCTACACATGAACATTACATTCTACCTCAGCCGATTGTTGCACACACAATTTGTACTCTCTGTACACTCTGCTATAAATATAAACAAACCTCATTGGCCTTCTTAACTAAACGGAGTAAAGTAAACTTAATTCTTCTTTCATCTGCTTCTTTCATACTGGAGTCTTTTCTAATTGTTGCTCTACCTCAAGCATGGTGAAGTAGCATGTGTTACAAAACAAAAACCCTGACATCACGGAAACCAGTGAACATTGATTCCGCTATATAAAACAATATACAGTTACCCTTTTATACATTTGTGTGCCTTTAATTACATCAATATAAAATAACAAAATATATTTCCTTATTTAAAAACATATTATTCATGTTTTTAACTTACATAAATGAATTATTAATTTAAATGAACATAAATGGTATAACTGACTCTGATGGCAGCTACACTCCCACCAAATCACTGGTGATTTTCTAATGAACTTAAGATAAGGATTCAAATAATATTCATAATGCTTGGTATGAGGAAATGCAATGAGAAATAGGGATGCATTACTCAGCTTCAAGCAGGGTAACCTCCTGTGGATTGGTCTAACTAGGTAGACTGGCTTGGTCAGTCACTTTCCTTGGTCATCTAGAGCTGAGTCACTGATAAGCAATTGCAGCTTCCTCACACATTCATCTTCACCAGGGTACACTGCAGTAACCTTGGTGAGTTTCCACTCATTCCATGGTGCAAGGTCATCTTGTACTATCACTACATCATTGACCCTTGCATTTCGATATGTCTTATGCCATTTTGGTCTCTGTTGCAGGTTTAACAGGTACTCTTTTCTCCATCTAGACCAAAACTCACTGGCCAAATGTTGCACTCTTCGCCATCTTTTGCGAAGATAAATGTCTTCTTTCACAAACTCCCCCGGCGGTGGCAAGACTACAGAAGACTTCATCGTTAGGATGTGATTGGGCGTGAGAGGCTGTGGTCCAGTTGGATTATTGAGTAAATGCGCTGTTAATGGTCTGCTATTTATGATTGCCATGACTTCATACAGGTAAGTTCTCAAAGATGAAGTGTCAAGTCTTTGGGATGACTGATCCAGAATGGATGTCAACACACTTCGTATTGTTCTGATTTGCCTTTCTCAGGCTCCCTCCATATGGCTCGCGGATGGAGGATTCATGACAAATTCACAGCCTAGTTGCTTTAAGCGCTCTTGGTTCATCTCCTTAACAGCTTCCAAGAACTCTTGCTTTGCACCAATAAAATTGGTTCCTTGGTCCGATCGAAGTTGTCGCACATTTCCACATATAGCTTTATATTTCATATAACTTTGAAGGTTCAAAGTGCATTAATAAAGGCGTCAGACATCATGTCATCAAGTAGTTCAATGTGCACAGCACGAGAGGACATGCAAGTGAACAGCAAACCATAGTGCTTCAGCTCCCTTCTTCCCTCCTTGACATAGAATGGACCAAAATAGTCCATCCCACAATAAGTAAAGGGAGGTGTTGTTTCCATGCATTCACGAGGTAAATCTGCCATTTTCTGTTCTTCTGTACAGCGTCTGAATTTTCTACACTTGACACATTTATAAATGTAAGATGACACAGCATGATTACATCCAATTATCCAGATGTTGTTTGATCACAGCGCATTCGTCATTATGCCATGGCCTTGGTGGTGCACTTGTTGATGATAGTGCTTGATCAGTAAGGTTGATATGTGGCTAGCCTTTGGCAAGACTGCTAGATGCTTGATATGAGGATGTAAAGCAGCATGCTTAAGTCGACCTCCCACCCTGAAGATGCCCTGTTTGTCCAAGAAAGGGTTCAGTCGGTGCAGCTTGCTGATCTTATCCTTACTTGTGATTTCCTTCTTGTATTGAAGATTCTGAATTTCCTCTGAGAAGGTTGCCTGTTGGACAATGCCGATGATGGTAAGTTCTGCCTCCTTTCTCTCTTCAAGACTTGTGGCTTCACTGGTTCTGGATATCAAACCTTTAACCTCTTTGACCCACTGCACAAGCCTAGTGATGGCTTGGACTAACATTGTCCAACTGGAAAACTTAAGAAAGCGATCAAGCAGTTAATCTTCTTTTGTTATGGTATTGTAAACAAAAGCCTTACGTGCTTCTGGATCTTCAACTGCAATGTCTCCCACCTTAATATCTCCACTGGGAAGCTCATCACGCCAGAGAAAGTCTGGACCCCTAAACCGGTTGGAAGCAATGAGCTCCTTTGCCTTAAAATCCCTTGAAGCATGGTCTGCGGGATTTTCTTCACAGGCCATGTATCTCCATTGACTTGGATCAGTACTTTCCTTCCTTTCCCTGAATGTGATTTGCCATAAATACGTGGAATCTTCTGGCCTCGTTGTTGACATAGCCAAGGACAACTCTAGAGTCTGTCCAGAAGATTTCCTGGGCTCCTTCTAGTTCCAACTCCCTTCTCAGCAAGTCACTGGTGCGAACAGCAACAACAGCTGACGAGAGCTCAAGTCTTGGTACTGTAGTGACCTTCGTGGGGGCCTTACCCATGACCAGCGAACAGTGAACTTATCCTGTTGCACTGACTGCTCTCAGATAAGTGCATTCTCCATACCCTGTAACACTCGTGTCCGAGAAATGATGGAGTTCGTGTCTTTGGACTTGACCAAAGCTTGCTGGAAGGTAGCATCGCTGAATCTTTACATCAGCTATAGTCTGTAGGTCCAAGAGCCAGGATTCTTACTGTGACCAGAGATCATCAGATAGTGGTTTATCCCATCCGGTTTTCTCTCTTCACATCTGCTGAAGTATTTGCTTCCCCACTAGAATAAAGGGAACTACGAAGCCGAGTGGGTTGTAAATAGATGCTACTGTTGATAAGATGCCTCTTCTAGAAAGTGGGTGTCATTCACAACCACTCTGAAAAGAAACTGATCTGAAGAGATGCACCATTTAACATCTAGGGCTCTCTCAATCAGTGGACCACTCAAGGCTAAGTCTTGATGTCTTGCTGTTTCCGCACACTCTTCTCTGGGAAGTGATGCAAGTACCTCCTAGAAATTGGATATGAACTTGTGGATGCGTAGCTTGCCAGCACTGCAAAGCTGTCTTGCCTCACTGATCAGCTGTATTGCTTCATCATCTGATGACACACTCGTCAGGCCATCATCTACATAAAAGTTCCTTTCAACAAAGCGGATGCTTGCTTCACTGAAACGACCCTGTCCTTGAGCTGCAATGTGCTTGAGGCCATAGTTTGCACAACCTGGTGATGAGGCGGCCCAAAACAGGTGCACTATCAGACGATAGACTGATGGTTGGGATTGAAAGTTTCCATCATCCCACCAGAGAAATCTCAAATAGTCCCGATCCTTTGTTCTGACATGAAACTGATGTAACATGCGTTCAATGTTGCACATGTTGCAACAGGACCCTTCCGAAACTGGCAGAGAACACCTATCAAATTATTCGTTAGTTCTGGCCCAGTGAGCAGATGGTCATTCAATGACACACCTTCATACTTCGCTGAACAGTCAAATACGACCCGTATCTTCCCTGGTTTCTGGGGGTGGTACACCCCATGGTGCGGAATGTACCAGGCAGAGCTATTATTGGCATCTTCCTTTGAAACCTTCTCAGCGTCTCTGCGAGATATTGTTTCACTCATAAAGGCTACGTAGTCCTTATAGTATTGTTTGTCCTTTTCAAATCTTCTTGTCAAACATTTCAAACGATGCTCTGCACATTTCCTATTATCTGGCAGATTTGGCCTGCCTTCTTTAAATGGCAAAGGCATTTCACAGTAACCGTCTTCTTTGATTCTGATTCCTTCCTTCATTATTGATAGGAAGCGGAGATACTCTTGAGAGAAGTGAGCATCTTCTACACCCATTTCAGTGAAGTCAGACTCAAGAGCCTTTATCACATCTGGTGGAGTGAGGACTTCCTTTACATGTGTTCGACATACATATCGGACTTCACTGGTCAGATAAGCAGGCGACTGCTTATAAGGTGTCACTTGTCTCACAACAACCCTGTGGCTGCTGCCAATTGCATCACCATAATCAACACAGGGATTCACACAGCCAACAATACTTCAGCCAAGGTCCGTTCTTTGGGCAAATGGCTCATTATCTTTGCTGACCACAACCTCTCTAGGTAGCACGGCTTGAGAACAATTATAACCTATGAGCAGGCCAATGTCACATTCAATTAAAGGAGCAATCTCTTCAGCAAAAATGCTCTTGCTGTTTTAGATGTAGGGATATAATTTAGGTTGACAGGAATAAACTCTCTTGTGTAAGTTACTGGGAGAGGAATCTTCTTTGATGAGTAAAAGCCTCTAACTTGCAACCCAGTTAGCTTCTGACTAGTAATGACTGTACTTCTGGATGCTAGCGTGGAGAGTCTTAATTGCACAGGCTCCTTCTTTACATCCAAAAAGTGGTGTCACTTTTTGTCCAGAAGTGCATATAAGAGAACCTCATTATCTGGATTACTTGTTGTGGATAACCATACTGGCACAACTGAGGAGGTATAAGCACTGTTCACATTTTGCACCACCCAGTGAGAAGTCACCACACTTAACCCTCAGGCATCAGTTTAATTTACTACCCTCTTAAGTCATTAAGGACAAAAATGTCCACTTCCAAAAAACTGCTATAAAAACTT
>JAQMYF010040677.1:0-10341 GCA_030014195.1 Neosilurus mollespiculum | reverse complement strand
TGTCTACGACGGGAACACCCACTATAAAAAATTTTTTATATATATATATATATATATATATATATATATATATATATATATATATATGAACACCGAGAGAGAGAGAGAGAGAAAGAGGAAGTATTCTTATTTATTTTATTATTTTTTTTTAATTTAATAAAAAAATATATAAATAAATTAAAATTTTCCTGTGGTAATCACTGTTGGTTTCTTGACACTGAAACTGAAACTGCAGTCTTGTTAAAAAAACAATAGAAATTAAGTTTCTGATAGTTTTCACACAGAGTTCTCCATTTCAAATCTCTCAAGTTTACCAATAACTTTTCAACTAATACTACACTCTTACTGAAAGAAAGCAAGGTAATGTACCACACACACACACACACACACACACACACACACACACACACACACACACACACACACACGACTTTTCTTGTGGCTATTTTATGCCTATTTTGTCCTTCAGACACGTTTTTGATTATACCACCATTTCCCCATCTGACACTGTGACTGAGAGCTGAGCCCACCTAAAGAGGGAGACATTCCACCATACAGAACATATTTTTGCACGGTGATTCAAGACAAAACTGAAACGTGTTGCTGAGATTCTGTTGAAGAAAGATGGACAGAAAATGCTCTGTTATAGTCTTAGTCCTATTTTTTCTCACTCTGTTGACTTTAACAGGTAGGTGAAGAGTCTCTGTGCTTCAATATTCATTGTAATGTTTTACGTTATCACCATATCCCACTGGACTTTGTGCTAAAATTTGTCTTTTCAGTAGTGAAATCTGTGCTTACTATTTTGTAACACCTGAAGTGTTGTTGTCGCTGGTGTTTTAATCAGTTAAGTAACATCAGTGACTTTTATTTATTTATTTGTTTATTTATTTGTTTGTTACTTTGTTTATTTATTTAGCTATGAGGTTGTGATTAAAATTGTATTTTTATTTCCATACTTTACTTTTACTCATTAGGCAGAATTCATCATGTAATTTCTATATACTTTTGTGTTTGTATGTTACAAGGATTAAACATAACACTCTGTTTCAGTGTCATTTTTAAATAAATTCCATTATGGCTGTGAAATGTCTTAACTTTTTTTTTTTTTTTTTAATCCACAGACTGTAGCACATGTCAGACGAATAAATTAGAAGGGGACAGTCTCAGGTTTAAACTGACTGACAGGCCACTTAAGGATGATGATCGATTCGGTGTAAAAAAAGATAATACAGTTTTAGTCCCCAAAAGGAATAAGGAAGCACCAGGACCAGGGACTGTGATAAATGAGTTCCTGGAGTTCCAAAATGTGAAACTGAGTGATTCTGGGACATATGTTGTTGAGGTTTTTGATGTGAACGGCATCCAAATAAAATCATACACGGAAATCGTCTGTGTTTATGGTAAGACATTTTCAATTAAAATTACTATTTTACTGCAAATATCTTTGTTATTTTTAATGGATATGATGAACGTTTACTCATACTGTCATGGCAAATTTAAAGATCTTACACTGTAATGTAGTATTATTTAATTTCAACATAATAATCATTAAGACACATCCAGAAACAGAGAAAAAGAGGAGAAAGGTTAAGCATGTTTAGGTCAGAGTAAGATGTAGAATGTTGGCACAATGTCTGGAAAAGGGAGACAGCCGGACGATACGATGGAGCAGGGCAAGCCAGATACTGTATATTGTGTATACAAGATATGTGGTAAGAAGGAGGTAAGGCCAGGAAGATTGGAAGAAAATTCAAGTTGTTCTACCATGGTGTGGGAGATAGCTGGTGTAGAGCTCATCAGGAGTGTTTGGGAGATGAAGAGAAAGTCTGGCAGAGTGATGAGTGATGTGGAATATCATCAGTGCACATGCTCCACACGTTGGGTGTGTGAGGGAGGAGAAGGACGATTTATGGAGGGGATTAGATGGAGATGGATTAGATGGAGATTGGATGATTAAATGGATTAGATGGATGCTTTATTACAGTAAAGTGTAGCGATCGGGGCGGACCTTGGGGGGACCCGAGATGATGAGGAAGTGATGGGCAGGTATGGTGTTAAAGAAAGGAGCACTGGAGGGCAGATGGTGGTAGCTTTTGAAAAACGAATGGAAATGGCAGTTATGAAGATATATTCTAAGAAAAAGAAGGAACACAGAGTGACATATAAGAGTGGAGGAAGGTGCTCACATTCGGAAAATGTCCATGCAGGAGACACAACCTCAAGGAGATTAGTGACTGTAAGAGGGAAGCAGGGGATAGTGTTGCTAGACAGCATTGGATGGTAGTCTGTAGAATGACCATAGGCATTGGGTAGCAGCAAGGGGATGCTGGCTGGCAGGACATCCACAGCAGTTGTGGTGAGGAAAACAGCAAGGAAGTTCATGGGGTGATGTCCGGGCAGAGAAAGGAGGACAAAAAGACCTGGTGATGGAATAAGGAAGCAAGAAAAACATCAAGGGGAAGAGATTAGCAAAAAAAAAGTGTGACACTCGGACAGATTAAGAAAATAAGTATAAAATAATGTGGTGCAAGGTATAGACAGAGCGAAGGCTAAGGCCGCAGTATATGATGAGTTGTATGAGAAGTTGAACAGAAAGGAAGGAGAAACGGACTTATTAAATCTGGCCAGGCAGAGGGATTAAGACGGAAAAGATGGAACGTAAGCCAGGGTGATTAAGAATGCACATGGTGACGTGCTAGAAGGTGAGGAGAGTGCACTGGGAAAGTGAAAAGAGGATTTTTAAAAGTTGATGAATGAAAAAAATGAGAGAGAGGCGGTTGAAGGATGTGAGGACAATGAATTAAGAAGTGCGAGGGATTAGTAAGGAAGTGAGAGTAGATGTGAATAGGTTGAAGACTACAAAGACAGTTGGCCACGCTGATATACCAGTAAAGGCATGGAGATATTTAGCCGAGCTAGCAGAGGAGTTTTTACCCAAACTGTTAAGCAAAATTTTGAAGAGTGAGAGGATGGCTGGGGTGACACGGTAGCGTAGTGGTCAGCATGTTCGCCTCACAGCAAGAAGGCCTGGGTTGGGTTCCTAGCTCGGTGCGTTTCTGTGTGGAGTTTGCATGTTCTCCCCGTGCTTGTGTGGGTTTTCTCCAGGTACTTCGGTTTCGTCCCACAATCCAAAAACAAGCACAGTAGGCTAATTGGCTGTTCCAAATCTCCTCTTGGTGTGAGTGTGAAAGGTTGTGTGTGTGTTGGCCCTGTAATGGCCTGGCGAGCTGCCCCTGGTGTACCCCGCCCTCGCTCAGAGTCGGCTGAGATGGGCGCCAGCCTCCCCTTGACCCTAATTAGGACTAAGCGGCTTAGAAAATGAATGATTGAAGGAGAGGATGCCTGAGGAGTAGAGAAGAAGTGGCCTTGGACCAGTTTTCAAGAACAAGGCAGATGTTCCGAGCTGCAGTAACTACAGCTGAATAAAGTGGATGAGTCACACCATGACGTTATGGGAAAGACTAGGAATCTGGAATCCAGGCTGAAAGGAGATTAGGTGATCTGTGACCAGCACTTTGGTTTCATCCCACAGATGAGCACCACAGAGAGAGGGACAGGAGAGTGCAGTTGCAAGGAGTACAAGTGATGAAAGTAGATGAAATTAAATACTTGGGGTAAACTATCCATGGTAATGGAGGGGCGGTAGATGTGCTGGTAAAAAGACAGTAGGCGGAGCTGGAGGTGGCAGAGCTAAAGATGCCGCAATTTTCTCTGGGAGTGACAAGAATAGACAGAATTAGAAATACATATGTTTGAGGGACAGCACGGGAAGGAGTGTTTGGGGCCAGATTGATATGTTTTGGGTATGTACTGGGGGTGGGTGGGGTTGGATGATATATTGGTAGAAGAATTCTGAGGATGGAATTGGTAGCATATAAGAGGGAGGCCAAAGAGATTTATGGATGTAATGAGGCCAAGACCTTTGCACTGTACTGTAAAAACAATTTATAAAACAGTATACTGAATTAATACACTGTGACGAGCGCGGGCGAGTCCAGTTGTTCGCCCAGTCTCGTCAGCAAAGTTATTGTACGTGTTGCGCTAGGTGGGTCAGTGCAGGTTAATTCCTCTGCAGGGAAGTGGTGGTCTTTGCACTTATATAGTTAAAATAGAACTCTTTGTAACCTTCTCAACTTGCAGCACAAGTAGTAGGCCTTGTCATAGTAGGCCTCAGTATGACATTATCATTGTTACATCACAAACAGTACAATATTTGTTGTCATAGTAGGTACGTAACACCTCCCCACGTATAAGAAAAATGTTTTATGAAAGTTTTACAATGTGAGATAGAGAAGGAGATAATGAAACAAATATCAAACAAATGAAAACATCATAAACATTATAATCACAATACTGATGGATAAACATGAAATTAGTAAGGAGATTGTAAAGTAAATATCAAACAAATATGAACATGCGATAAGTATGGAACTAAATGACATAGTTACATAGTTACCTAGGTACATAGTGATATTTATGTATGTAATTATAGATATACATTATATACTAAATACATACATTTATCAACCTCTATGCATTCCTGTGGGTTTACTCGAAGAAGACAGATATACCTCAAAGAGTTGTATGGTTAGGTTTAGGGCTAGTGCCTTCTCCTTAGTAGTTGGATACTTTGTGTAGGCATCAGATTTCTCTGAGGCTGGGAACTTGTCATCTATGTATGATGATGTGAGATCTGCACCAACATTGTTGGCATTTATAGCAAGATACCTGTTGCCCATGGCAGAGATTTTCTCTAATTTTGTGGACCTTTGTCGTAGTGGGTACCTCTTACCCATGGCAGAGATTTTCCACAATTTTGTGGACCTTCCTTATAGTGGGTACTTCTTGCCCATGGCCAAGAAAGTAGCCTAGATAGGTTACACTGGTCTGACTGAACAACTTGAAGAAATCGATCAGAGCTTTCATGATTTTGGGGGTTTCAGTACCTCCAAAGGGAACTTCTTGTTCCAATTTACAAACTTCAGGGCGATGTGCCCTCTGATTCACACTTTGGTGCATTGTTGCCCAGTCTTTGAAAGCTGGAACATCTGGGGGTCATCTGGGGGGCTCCCCCTCCTCATCAGAAGTCCATCACCGACTGAATAACCAACTGGGGCTTGAGCTAACTTTCCTTCAGGAAAAGTAGCATTAGAGAGAGACTTCAAATCAGGATCACTTTTCTGTTCCTGAGTTGACTTCGCTCTCGATGGAGACCTTTTTGTCTCGGATGTCATGGATGTCTTAGTGCTCTTTTTTGGAGCATCATCAGGATCCTCACTGGGATCAGCAAATATCTGGGACAAATCCGTAATGTCTTCTTCAAAGTTAACATCCAGTTTTTGTGCCATCGATTTTGCTTTCGATAGAGACATATTTGTCTCAGGCGTCATGGACGTCTTATTGCTTATTTTTGAAGCATGACCAGGATCCTCACTGGGATCAGCAAAGAGCTGGGACAAATCTGGAATGTCTTCTTCAGAACTAACATCTGGTTTTTGAGCCAGTTTTTTGGATAGGACTTGTGTCCCTGGCCATTAGCCATCTCCTGGGTTAGAGCTCATCTCACCAGGCGAGAAGGGAGCTGTAGAGGATCCTCTTCTTTACCAGTGTCATCTTTTGACGATGGGATTGGTTCGCTGGCTTTGGGCTCGGCATCAACTCTGCGGCAACACCTGACACCCGCCAAATCATTTCCCAGTAATAGTGAGACATCTTCAACTCCTAGGTAAGGCATAACAGCAACAACCACAGTTGTCAGACTAAGTCAGAACTCAGCATAATCTTGTGAATGGGAGATGTAACGCAACCACCTTCAAGACCCTGTACTGTAAGAGATTGACTGGTGGCCGAACTCGAATCTAAGGGTAATATCCCTTTTATTAAAATAGTTTGAGCCACCCCAGTATCTCGTACTATCTTGATAGGTATAGGATTATCTGTGTCAGTGAGTGACAAGGTGCCCTCAGACACATAAGGAACATACTTTTTTCTAATGTCAGACTGCTTGACATAATTTCTAAGAACCATGCTATTAGTTCTGGGAGGTGTTTTAGAGGAGAAAATTGCTACAGTTTTTATCTTGTTATCTGGTCTAGTCTTTTTTAAAGCGTAGCACTCGCATGTAGGACTTGACCTGGTTGGGTTTTGTTGTGGTTTCTTCTCCTGGACACTGGTCTGATGAGGGCTACTGGAGGACTCAGGTATTTGATCAGTGTATGGCCTTGGTCTGTCGTATCCGTCACTTCTCTTCACAAATCTTATGCGTAAGACTATAGCTATCAGCTAAGGCAGCAGCTTCTTGAACCGTACTTACGTCATGTTTGTTTAGGTAAGTTCTGAGGTCGTCTCGCACGTATCCCTTGAAGTCTTCAATTAGTATTAGTTGCTTCAACTTCTTATGGGTGTCGCTTTACTCGATCTGTACCATCTATCGAACAGGATCTCCTTTTTGGAGACAAACTCCACATAAGTGTAGACATCTGGCTTTTGAAAAGTCCTGAATTTCTGACGGTAGGCCTCTGGGACCAACTTGTAAGCTTTCAGAATTGCCTCTTTGACCACTGGATAGTTCTTGCTGTCTTCCTATGAAAGTGAAGTGAATACTTCTTGGCCTTTGCTATAATCGAGGGTTCTCGCATTTCTCTTAAACTGAATGAAGAATTTATTCACTGCGTCTTGGTTAAAAGTGGTAGCAGCTTCACCTGTTTACCGTACTCAAACTTTGGCTGCGACTCATTTGGAGGTTGACTTCCACCTACTCCTTGGCCTGTCTCCATCTTCTTCATCTCCATGTCTATGCGGCGTCTTTCATTCTCCGCTTCCATTCTGCGGTTTTCCGCTTCCATTTTGAGGTTTTCTGCCTCTGCTTCTACTCTGCGCCTTTCATTCTCCGCCTCTGCTTCTATTCTGCGCCTTTCGTTCTCTGTCTCCATTCAGCGGATATCCATCTCTTGAAGCCAAGCCTCTCTGTCTTTACCCTTAGCAGCCACTGGAATCTTCCTCGGGGGTTGTGAGTCATTAGAGTCTTGCGCTGATTCATCTTCGCCCTTTATAGTTTCCTCTGAGGTGCTTTGAGCGTCACTCTGGTCACGTGTCAATTTTCGGATTGCGTTCTTGATGGACCTACTCATTATGTGCCTACTCATTAGCTCAATACCCACGTATCTGTAATAAATTGTCAGTCACTTCTTTGCATATATTCATTCCGAATATTGCGGAAGCTCTCGCCCGCGCTCGTCACAAATTGGGGGCTCGTCCGGGATTGAACAAGTTTGTGGGTATTGAGCCGTTGAGTGTAACACAAAGTCTGAGTTATTAGACTACCTAGCAAATCCTTCCCTAGAAGCTCTGGTTCGTTTCAACAAGGAACAACTGAAGAACATCGCTACGACCCTTGGGATTGACGTTAAGGAGTCAAAGAGGAAAGATGCCGTCAAGAACGCAATCCAAAAGGCTTTAACGGAAAGAGGTCTGCTACAGAAAAATCGACACGCGACCTGAGTGATGCCCAAAGCACCGCAGAGGAAACTCCTACTACGAACCTACTATGACATCATCATTGTTACATCACAAACAGTACAATATTTGTTGTCATAGTAGGTACATAGTAGGTATGTGCCTCATACGTAACATACACTAACGTTGTTGTCCTCTCCTTTTTTCCAGAGAAAGTCCCAAAGCCAACAGTAAATATTACATGTGAAAATGAAAATTTTAGCATCAGTTGTGATGTAGAAGACAAAGATCGAAGATCAGATCTATCTTTCAGCTGGCACAAAAATGGGAAAGATCTCAAAATAAATGCATCGTTTATCTTAGCTAATGTTGAGGGAGACAAATCCAAGTACACCTGTACAGCCCAGAATCCAGCTGATCAAAATACAAGTGATCCATTGGAAGCAGCATGTAAGTATTTTTCATGCATATTTATGTTGGAACTTATCGGCAGGATGGTGGCGAAGTGGTTAGAAGGTCCGGGGCTCGAGTCTTTCGGCTTGCAAGAGCATTTCTGTGTTTTGCATATTATTCCAGTGCTTACATGGGTTTCCTCTGGGTACTCCGGTTTCCTCCACAGTCCAAAGACATGCACAGTAGGCTTACTGGCTGTTCCAAATTGCCCCAGATGTGAATGTGAGTGTGAATGGTTATGTGTGTGTTGACCCTGCAATGGTCTGACGAGCTGTTCAGGGTGTACCCCACCTCTGCCCATTGTCAGCTGAGGTAGGCGCCAGCCTCCCCGCGACCATAATAGGATTAAGTGGTTTAACACATGGACAGATGCATGGAATATTATCCTTTTGGTGTGATTTTATTATTATTTGTCACAATTTTATTAATGAAGGCTAATAAATGGAATGTTGTGCAGGTTTGAAGCCTGTTGTGCACTCTTACTTTGAATTTTGGTTTGTGGTGAGGATCCTAGCTGGAGGAGGAGCCCTCATACTGTTATTGTTGATTGTGTTGGTGACTGTTTCCTGCTTTGCCTGTAAACTCAGAAAGAAACTCCAACGAGGTAACGTTACTCTTATGCTATCTGACATGATTATCATTCCCTTCAATTATATTTTTACATTAATAAAATAATAAAATATTAAAAACAAAGTTAATAAAATAGGCCTAGTGACAAATGTTGAAAGTAAATGTTGAGCACTCAATAAAAATACACAAGATCATTTGTTAATGATTACTGTTATTTTTATTATTATTATTATTATTATTATTATTATTATTATTATTATTATTATTATTGCTACTACTACTACTACTACTACTACTACTACTAATTATAATAATAATAATAATAATAATAATAATAATAATTAGTCTTGTGTCCCTTTTTAGCAAGGAATTTCAGACTGAACTACACCCACACCTCTCTAACACCCCTGCAAGCAGAAAGAAGTCATTCGGCACCTTCAGGCCTCTATGGTAATATTTCCTTCCAGGAAGTAACTCAAGCACCTTCTCACCCCAAACCTAGACCCAGGAACCAGAAATACAGTCTGCCTTCACCCACTCCAATGGATGATGAAGAAAGAGTGGCAGAGACTTATATGAAATAGACCCATTTGTGTAGACATCATAATGTGGCCAAAGTCACTCAGATCCCTACGCTTGATAATTTTTTTTCTACTTTCAACACATCAGCTTCAAGAACTGACTGTTCACTTTCTGCATAATACATTCCCCTTCTTAGCAGGTGCAGATGTAACAAGATAATGTGTAGTTACTGAATGAGGCAAAGTGTGATATAGGGAATTTTTAAGTCGAACCAATTAATCCGTTTTATCATACGATAGATAAGTTCCGTAAGTGTTTTATTATTCATTCAAAATATTTTCAAAGAAGACAGTTAGGTTACCATGTTGTGTGTGGCAATCATGCAATAATCATTCAACTTATCCAATGGCAATGGTGCAATAATTTACTTATCTGATGGCAATGATGCAATAATTTGGCTCATAGAAGAATACAAACATTTTTGATGGCTTTCCACCAATCAGAAATGAGAATATATTTTCAGTATAATATTTGTATATACATTCAGTATTCACTTTACAATTTTTCCTGTTTTTAATGCAGTCTTGCCTGAGGACCCTAAGATTGGTCTTGGCCTTTGTGAACAGAAATTTCTCCAGATATTCAAAGTATTCACAAATAAAAAAAAACCGTTGCCAATTAAACAAATTTGTTGCAAAATGTTGTTCAGCTTTTTTTTTTTAAATCAATTACTTTTACAGCCTTTTGTTGCCACGCCCAATCTTTTTTGAGATGTGTTGCTGTAATCAAATTTAATATTAGCTAATATTTTTCATAAGATAGTAAAATGTCTGAATTTCAGAAGAAGAAGAAGAAATTATGTTTTCTATGTTCCACTGTAAATAAAATAAGGGTTTATGAGATTTGTAAATTCATTCCATTTTGTTTTAATACACATTTGTTCCAACTTTTATAAAAATGGAGTTGTATGTTCAGTGTAATATAAACCGCTGTGTTACCTTTTCTTTGAATTTTTCATTTTTAATGTATTTTTTATTACAATATAATCTTATTATGTACTTTTACAGTTATGATGTCTGTTTATTATCGGCATGGTGACATAATGGCTATCATGGCCCCCTTACAGCATGGTCCTTGGTTTGATTCCTGGGATTGGCCATTTTAGTGTGGAGTTTGTTTGTTCTCCCCAGGCTTGTGTGAATTTCCTCAGGGTACTGCAGTTTCCTCCCACAGTCCAAAGAAAATCAATCGATGGCTAAAAACCTACCGTTTTCGGCTATACTTAGACTAGCACTTTTTTTACACACACACACACACAAAAAAAAAACAAATGATATA
>JAQMYF010040676.1:0-10341 GCA_030014195.1 Neosilurus mollespiculum | reverse complement strand
TGAGGTGCACCTCAGCTGAATCTCAGTGAATTCAACTGTCAGAGGGAAAGGGCACGTAAGCCCTTTATTCAGTATGTTTTAAAATATTCCCCGTACATCAAACATTTCAGGCTTCATTCAGCTTCAGCTATCCAGTTTAGCTTAAGGCCTTTCAGTTTTCAGCATTCACACCGCAATTTCTATATAGATAAAAAAAATATATATATATATATTGCGTTGGTGCACTTTGCTGTTCGGCCACATTAAGTGTGACGGAAGAACAAGAAGAAAAAGAAGAAAAAGAAGAAAAATAAAGAGCCCCATTTTCCAGGGTGAATAGTAATATATGTCTGTTCTTAAGCAGCCACATAATAATAAAAGCTCTGCTGTAGGGAAGCCAGTGGAAAACATGTGAGGGGGTTACCTAGGCAACAAGAGCTGAGTGGCAATGTCACCTGTCAGCTGTGAAGCGATTCGCTCGTCACTCGTCGTTTCCCATGTGAATGTGGTTTTACAGTGTTGTGCTTCAACTGAATACATTGGTGTACGACACAGTTTGAGAGATGCCTGATAGTTTCAGATAACTTGATGTTTATTGTTGAGTTCCAGAATGTGCAGGCCTGCCATATTTTTTACTCTGCTTAAAGCAACATTATGGCAACCTGGAAAAATTCCTGAGCCCATATGAATGATCACAGGGAGTGCCCATTCTTTATAGATTTCATGATGAAGGTATAATCTGAACTGTGATCCTTTCTGTTCACCAGATCTTGCATTATCAAATCAGTACCCAGATCACACGTGGAATGGGTACTGGGTTTAACACAGAACCATCAGTGAGTCTATCTTGAACACTGATATTTATAACATGCATGTCTATCAATACATGTAGTTCATATAAAAAAACTGCTCTCTTTACTGGATCTTTTAACTCTGAAGATTTTATTCACTCTTTCAGTCCTGAAGTCACAGGGAGTTGCTAGTTTTTTATTTGTGCAGGTAGTAAATACATTGGACTGAAAGTGAAATTAGAGAATTTACTAGAAAGAGATGAAGAAGAGAATGGGGATCGAGGGGTCAGAATTTTTAATTTAGCATTCTAGTTTTCATCTGTGTGATGTCTTTTTCAGTTTGCTTTCTTTCTTTTAATCTATTCAGAGCTTCTGCAAAGGGCATGTCATCCTTTTGCCTCTTAATGAGAATGGTCACTGGTCACGCCAGCCGTCCTGAAAATCATCTGATTCTGGTTTAGGCGGGTTTCTCAGTACATCTCTAAAATAATTACTGGACTAATGAGGTATTTTTAAATGAATTGAATTGAGAGTAGAGTACCATTTTTTAAATTTCTCTATAACAGCCAAAAAAAAAAAAAGCAAAAAAAAAAAAAGATAGAAAGAAAGAAAGAAAATGTCTAGAGGACCATATGCACCACCAAATGGGAATGTGAGAAAAGTATAGTTTGGCTTGGATATGATAACATGAGGCATTTGACCAAATGTAGAATTCATTAAAATCCCAAAGCTGACCAAGAATGCACATAAACCCAATCAGGAGAGGAGAATCTTCGGACACACGTGCCTTGTTGATTAGAAGTGGATCCTGATAACCCTTTTTGAGATCACGTCCCAAAGGAAATATAAAATTCATTTAAAAAAATAAATAAATAAAAATTATTCAGGTGTGACCAAAATCTAATCATGTCAAGAAACCCAGAGTTTGAGTTCAAAAACAGATAAGTGCCATTGTTTTAATTATGAGAAAAACACCTTTTCATTTAAGATTAACACAGTTTTTGAAAAAGTTTTTTTTTTTTTTTTTTTTTAAAGCTACGTAAAAAAGTTTTACTCATAATTAAAACAATGGCACCTATTCATTTTTGAACTCAAACCCTTCATTTGCTATGTTAATTAGAAGTGGGTGTGAGAAATTGATTTATATATATATATATATATATAAACAGTGAACAGAAATTATTTCTGGATGGACAGAAAGATGCACGGAGCTGAACACTATAATGGCCCCTGAGCTCTGGCCGATAAAAAAAGAGAATTCAAATCGGTTAAGAAACAAAGGAGAAAAAGCACTTTCGAAAACTATGGATGCCGGATGTTTGGACAGACAGATGCCACATCACCACGGAATGAGCTCATTGGGTCTATGGGTTTATGAGCTAAAAAATTATTACATATTGAAATCTGTGTGTTCTTTTGTTGTTGTTGTCAATAAATGACTTCCTGTTATTTTATTGTTTCTAAATGTATAGGTTCCTATCATTTTAGTTTTCATCAGAAATGAAAAATTATTAATAAATTATTGTTACAGTACATATAATTTATTTTTCAAACATATTTTGCAAACCCACTCTTATTGCACATGCACCAGAAGTGAATAATGTGAATTATAAAGTCAGCTCCGTGCTCTGGTTAAAGATTCACCGAGTTTCCTGGATTCTCATCTGTATGTATTTCATTCTTGGGCTCCACTGCAAGCTCAGCATCCAGGATCTTTCCCACAGGCATATCTTCATTAAAACCATTGGTCGACTCCATCTCATTATCACTTTTCTCCTTCCCACGCTGCCTCTCTTCCTGAACCGCTACAGTGAGCCAGGAGAAACACAAATATACGCCTTCTTAACATCCATTACCTATTATCATATATTACACCTGGTACAGCCAGGACGGTGGATTTGGTTCTTTTTCCTGTATTATTTGTATTTAAAGTACACACACACACACACACACACACACACACACACAAACACACACACCTTCTCTTTTCATGCCCATGGCCAGACACTTTTGGTAGCGGCAGTATTGGCAGCGGTTGCGCTGGCGTTTATCAATCAGACACTCCTTACTGTCTCGACAGGTGTAGGTCAGGTCTTTCCGGATGGTCCTCTTGAAGAAACCTTTACATCCCTCACAGCTGTACACACCATAATGTTTTCCTAAATTCACACCGAAACCACAACACAATCAGTAATCCATCACCAATTTATTGGATTAAACAAATCTATGACCTGAATGTAGTGAATCAGGTTTTAACTAACGGATGACTTCTGGTACCTGCTAACACTGAGCCTGTGTGTGTACAGTGTGTGTACAGTGTGTGTAAAGTGTGTGTACAGTGTGTGTACAGTGTGTGTACGTTTCTGTAAAATAAATTAAAGAAAAATTTCTGCCTGAAGTTCGGAAATGTTTCTGATGTATTATAAAAAATACCAATCATCTGTCAAACAACATCTGGATGAAGATAACAGATTCAATAAAATGCACACAGTGCACTATACTGAGTGTATACAAACAAAACAATGACCTGAGGAGCGATCACCACAGATGGAGCAGAGGTGTTTGGGCAGAGAACTGGGACTCATGCACTGGTAGCTGTGGACACTGGTCAAAGACAGCAGACCAGGAGGAGGCTTCACATCTTCTGAGCTCCTCGCACTAGTCAAAGAGTTCATCTAAATGAAGAGGAGAGAGAGGGGGGGACGGTGGGAGGGACAGACAGACAAAGCACTAGGATCAGGTCTTGCATTTCATCAGAAGGCACACAATGGAACTGTGGAATTTTTCCAAATGTCTATAATGATACACCAAACACCTTCAATCCATCCATCCATCCATCCATCCATCCGTCCTTCCATTCATCTGTCCATCCATCCATCCATCATTCATCCTTTTGTCCATCTGTCCATCCATCCATCCATCCATCCATCCTTCATTCCATCCGTATCTCTGGATCTTAGTCCTGTCTGAATCTCAGATTTCCCTTTGGGATAAATAAAGTACATGTACCTATTATCTATCTGTCTGTCTGTTCATAATCTCAGTATTTGGTAATTTAAGAGGTCACACAGACTTCATTACAAACTCTATTTTCGAAGTAACAAAGAAAATTTTGATATTACTTTGGAATGAAGCTGGGCAATAAATCGATTCATAAAAAATTTTGAATGAGGACAATGCGTAAAATGAAAATCATGATTCACTTTAAAGCTTAAAATATTTTTTAATAGGAGAGGATAGGCATGACATAGGATTTTTTTAACCTCAGTGACTGTGTAGGTTCTGTGTGGTGCTGGTGCCGCCCAGGATTCCTTCATTCCTCTCACTCGTTCCATGATGGGCTCCGGTTTCCCACCATCCAATAGAAAAAGAATCCTGTCCCTGCCCACCAACAGAGCAGCATGATGGCAGCACGCTAATCGACAAGCATCTCGTGTTAAAAACTGGCAGCATCTCCTCAGTAATGTAGAAATGTTTGGCTTATGCAAAGTCTGATAGCACAAACCTGTCCACTGTAACGTTTCTCCAAAATCTGATGCGACTAGAGGCAGTAATGCAGCAAACTTATTCCAGCATCTCAGACACACACATACACACAGCCGAGTAACAGGACTGTATAAACTGGGGGATGGTGGGGGTGATAGGTTCCTTCAGACACTAAAAATCAAACGCAGATATGAGCTACCAAGCCACGTATTTCACCAAAGTAGCTCCGCCCCACATGAAACATGCCTCAAGCTTTGTATAGTTATTTATTTGTTTATTTATTTGTTTGTTTGTTTGTTTGTTTACTTGGGTTACATTTCATTGATCTTGAAGGAGAAAGTGCTTGCAGAAATGATATTAAAATAAAAATTTGTATATTTTTTTAAACTGTATTAATCCCACAATGGAAATTATTGCCTCTGCATTTAACCCATCCAAAGTGAGCACACACACACACATACACGCGCGCGTACGCACACACACATACACACACTGGGAGCAGTGGGCTACACACATTGCGGAGAGCAGAATCGAACCAGCAACCTTTCGTCCCAAACCCGCTTCTCTAAGCATTAGGCCATAGCTGCCCCTTAATTAAAAATACAACAGGTGCAGGTTGAATTTTATTTTATTTCATTTTATTTTTAGGTCTTATGACCCAGCCCTAGCTTTGAAATAGACTGCATGATTTCTGTAGAAAACAGTGTGATGATGGACTACATGCACTAAAGGGGTAAAGAACGGGTGTAGAAATGTCATTTCTTCAGTTTCTTTCCAGTTATTGAGGTAAACACACACAGGTGTGTTGCTTTAAGGATCTTCTTCATGATGTCTGATAAATATAATAACATTATGAGTCTTGCTTCTCACAGCCTTCTCGTCGTTTCTCTCGATGAAGAACATAGCAAAGTTTTGGTTCCGTCAGCATTCATAAGGGATTGCTAACAGTTTCCCTTGTCTTGTTGAAATGTATTTTTCTGAAAACAATTACAAACATTTGTAAATGTAACACGTGTTGCTAAAGTTCTTTTTGGTTCACCAAGCAATTAACACAATGCTGGGGAGGATTTGCTCATTCTTTTTATAGGGTCCATCCATAGGGGTAAGAATGGTTTAAGTTCCAAGATTCGCCTTATATTCACTTGATATTTTACCAGGTGTTGGCAAACGGTTCCAAACAGTGGCAAAGTAGTGGCAGATAGTTGCTAATTGTGTCTCTAAGATCACTAATGTTTGGCAAATGCCTTTCGCAGACACTTTTGCAAACATTCACACAAATGTTAATTGTTGCCTAACATCACTAAATGTTGCTGATGACTGAGGTGAACCCTGATTTGAATCCATAAATTGCTAAGTTTGTCAGCATTCACTGGTCCGTGAGAAACTAGTTTAAACTACATATTTTGATTACGATATTTTTGTGTTATTTTTTTTATCGTTGACATGTTTCAAGCTCACTCACTTCAGGTCATCAGCCATTCTCACAGAAGTGCAACGAGTTTGTGTGCTACACAAAGGCTATGAAGCTAACACACGCTAAGGCTGCTGAAAAAAAAAACAAAGTCAGAAATCTTGAGATTGATGACACCATGTAAAACATGATCACAGTGCATCCTGCTACAAACAGAGAAGCATGCAAACATCACACTGGTCTTAAGGGAATGTACACACAAATGTGTTAAGGGTTAAAGCATGTATCTAAACTCAGTGCACCTCAGGAGAAGCCAGTAAGGCACAGTAAAGGTACAGGACAGATGGAACCCAGTATAAACTTTTAATAGGGGACTCAGGATATGGCATTTTTACCTGTGGGCTATTGAGGGCACCAAAGCCCATGGCAGGTGTGGAAGGTAGTGAGACAGCGGGCGAGCTCACTGAGGAAGTGATGACAGAATAGCCCATAGTCAAAGGGAGAGGACGCGAGGTGCTGATGACGGATGAGTGACCCATCATGGAGCTCACTGGTGGAGGCTGTGAGTGGGAGGAGTTAAGTGCTCCAGGTGAGTCTGTGGAAAGAGAAAAACCATCATTCATATATGACCTGCTCTGGAACCTCCTATTGTTCATTCAAATGTTCACTTGAAGGACTGAGAACCAGAGGGTTCTAACCAGCAGAAAGCCGTTTTTGAGAAGAATGACATGAACGTTTCTGCAGTATACAAAATCAGGATATTATTTTAAGATCATAAGGAAGATGAAGGGACCATTCCAGCACTTACAGACCTCATTCACCTCTGTCAAAATATCACTGTGGCCCTCAGCCCCTCATTTATTAGAATATATTTTACTTTTATTCAACCTGGAGTAGTTCTACATGGGCAGGTGGGGAACGGAATAATTACTGGCATTCCACAGCCTTTGGTCTGTGGGTCACAAAAATAAAAAATAAAAATCCACTATGAACAAAATTTAGGTTCAGTTGTGATAGAGATATGAATCTATATCATTTTAATATTATATCAACTTCTTAAAGTGTTAAATCTTAAACAATGCCAAAATAATTCACTATTTAACAAAGACAATGTACCCACTAATTCACCACTGGGATTTTCTATTTATTTCATTTTATTTGAACTGAGGTGGGAGCATATCTCAGCCGACTCTGGGAAAAGGCGAAATACACCCTGACCATCTCGCCAGTCCATCACAGGTCCAAAGCGCTCACATTCACACCTAGGGACAATTTGGAACAGCCAATTAGCCTAATGTGCATGTCTTTTGACTTTGGGTAGAAACCACAGTATCCAGAGGAAACCCACACCAGCACGGGTCTTCACCTTCTTGCTGGGAGGTGGACGTTCTAACCACTACACCACTATGCTGCCCATGTCCATCACATATTCATTAAGACAAACATTTTATGTGAAATTAAATGTGTAAAATGTTATATCGTTGTAGAGCTGTACAGCTGAAGCAAACATCATCAAACATCAGTACAATTCTAGTACATCAGGCCTTTGGATTAAAACAATTAATAAAAAAATTCAGACAAAATTCGGACTGGGGAGGAAACCAGAGTACCTGGTAAGCAAGGTGAGAACATGCAAAGTCCGCACAGAAATGCCCAATGCTGAGACTCGAACCCAAGACCTCGTGATGTGGACGTTCTAACCACTACACCACCGTGAAGCCCCCAACACCTCTTCATTATAAAATCAACATTTTACAGAGTCACTGAATATGTTGAAATAAATCAATTTAATAAAAAAAATAAAAAAATGTATTTTATTAAAAGTAATAAAAATGAAGAACAGAATCCAGACATAAAAGGTCAGCTGTAGTAAAGCTGGTTTCTGTGTTCGAGGTTTTAGCTTGATTGTTTTTTTTTTTCCAAGACGAACTGAAGTGTCAGCACTTCTGTACATTTCAATAAACTGCACGTAATAACGTTTTTTATGGATTGTTTATTTAAAATAGTATATGCTTCATTCAATAAACACAAGTTCATGATACGTAGATTTATTTATATGTCAGATACAAGGTCTAATGTACAAAATCTTTAGTGTCTGCAACGTTATGGTGTAATCATAGTCTCACATACACAACAGATATTACTACAACAGATGGAACATAAATTTACCATTTAGATCAATTATGAAATCAATGAATTATTAAATTAAATATGGTCTACAAAACGGCTGAAATAATTCCTTAGTTAACTCAATTTACTCGGCTGTTTGCATTGAGTCTTCATTTGATCCATATGAGAGAGAGAAAGAAAGAGAGAGAGAGAAAGAGAGAGAGAGAGAGAGAGAGAGAGAGAGAGAGAGAGAGAGAGAGAGAGAACATGGATGTATCAAAGTCTGGTCTTCACATGTCACCTGCACAGGTACATACTTTTTCTTTTAAAACATGGTGACTATATTTATTAGATTTTTTTTAGATCGTATATGCTCTTATTTATCTGTATATTATATTATGTACAGTATAATATTTAGTGTATGTTCTTATTGATCTGCATTTTATATTTCTATATTATAATAATTATAATAATAATAATAATAATAATAATAATAATATTAATAATAATAATAATAATAATTGCCTGGCAAGCTGTCCAGGGTGTACTCTGCCAGCCTCCCTGTGATAGTAATTAGGATTAAACGGTTCAGAAAATGAATGATGAACGATAATAATAATTATTATTATTATAATAATTATTATTATTATTTACTTGTTTCAACACTAGCTTTAGGATATTTATTGCTAGGTATGTTTTGTTTACGTCTCACATACAACTAGTAGCTCAGCGACGTAGCACTTTATGTAAAATAGTTGCAGAGCCAAGTAAAGCTGCCATCTGAATGCACCCTATGACATTTGACAGTTTGACAAATGGTTTTAGGTTTTTACTGAAGGTCCCTAGTGGTCCAGTAACAATTGAAATGACTTTAACCACCTCCATGTATCTTCTAAATTTTGAAAGAGAGGTCTTGATTCTTTTCAATTTTTTCAATCCTCTGTCTTAGGAATATTACAGTCAAAGGGTACTGTAACATCTATTCATGTCCACTTTCGTTCCTTTTTCGTCAAGAATTGTTATGTCAGGGAGATAATGGGACCATTTTATATCAGTCATAATCTTCGTGTCCCACATTACCTTTACACTCTCGTTTTCATCAACTTCTGGATGAAGTTCATACCACCTTACAGACTGGATGAGACCAAGCTTTTTGAAGATTTCCCAATGTAATTGTGTATACCTTCTTTGACTACTTATTTTAACATTCTCTCTTCACTCCATTTAGGTATTCATTTAGAGAAATGCACTCTTGCTGGACGCAATCCTCAATAGAGTAGTCCCCTTCCACTTTCCAAACTGGTAAATATAACCTGGCCACATGACTCCTAGTACGGAGGGCCCTTTATAACTCCTTTATAAAAATGGACCCTTTTATTAAAAATCTGTCTTGTTTTCCTATCCCACTTTCGTTGTTCCTCCATTGTCAAATCCAGAATGCCTGCTCCCTATCGCACAATGTCAACAGCCCATGAATTGATGCCTGTGATAAATTTACCTCCATTCAACCTTGACCTGCACCTCTTGACTTTACTTAGATAACTTTTCCGTTCATCTTGCTACTCAGCATCATATATAATTGAAGTACACCCAAGGACTTATAACCCTTCAGCCTCCTGGGTCAGCCTTCTTACTTGTTCCACTCTCTCAAAGATCAAGTCCTTTAGTATAGGCAAGTGTGCCCCTTCTCAACTCCAATATAGCACACTTACTAAGTACAAATTTCATATTAATGTTGTCAGAAAATATCTGTACTCTATTAACAAAGGTATCCAGCTGATCTATACTGGAACCATACAGCTTCATGTCAACCATGAACAACAAACGGTTGATTGGGATTAATTGTTTAGTCATTATATCCAGTCGTCATTTTCTTCAACATCAAGGTTAGTGGGATATTATGACAAACATCAATGGCGATAATGAATCGCCCTGGAAGATTCCATGCTTTATTTTAACCTCACCTAGTGGCTGACCATTTGACGTCAACACCTTCGTCCACTTTTTGTTTTATGAGCTGACCTATGTTATTAGCTACTCCCTGTAAGTTCAAACAATTGTTGATCCATAAATAGGGCACCTAGTCATAAGTTTTCCAATAGTCAATCCAGGCCATCAGTAGGTTGGTGTTCCTACACCTACTGTTTTTCAAAATGGCTTTATCAACAATTAACTGGTCTTACTTGCAAATATTATTATTATTATTATTATTATATTAATAATGTTAATATTATCTAAATATTATTTTTTATGTAATTTATTACATTTACATTTACATCATTTAGCAGATGCTCTTATCCAGAGCGACTTACAGAAGTGCTTTAAAGTGATTATCAGTGAATATATTCTTATGCTGGTTCATCAGGACACAGACTAAGTATACCATCAGTCAAGAACTCAGTGGATAGGTGTTGTGTGCAGAATTATTTTTTATTTTTTATTTATTTATTTATTTATATATTTTTTGGTGTGTGTGTGTGTGTGTGTATATAAAATAGTGCTAGTCTAAGTACTGCCGAAAAAGGTAGGTTTTCAGCCGTCGTTTGAAGATACCCAGTGACTCAG
>JAQMYF010040675.1:0-10345 GCA_030014195.1 Neosilurus mollespiculum | reverse complement strand
AACTGAGCAAATGTGTAATTTCAGGAGAGCCTATCAAACTGGTAGCCCTTCTTATGACTCAGTACCCATGAAGTAGCCCTCAGTTTCAAAAAGGTTGGTGACCCCTGCTCTAAAGGTTTAAAGACACAGATTGGAGTATGTTTGCTCTCAGGCTAACAGTGGCTCTCACTGTTGACTACTTCTGGTACTTTTTTTCTTTGTTTTTGTTTTTCAAGTAAAATTTTAATTCATGGAACTGGCAAATTCTTCAATATGGAGTGCATTTATTACAGTAGATACAATCTTATTTTTATTGGTGTACAATGTACTCAAAATCTGATGTTTTTAACCCTGGATCCAAGCTGGTCGAAAGAGATCCTGGGGGAGAGCAAAGGATGGGACCTGAAGCGGTGGCCCCAGGGAAACACGCCGGCATCAGGAACAGGCTCAGAGCTCGTGCACAACGCACACCTCTCCTCAGCATTCTGCTCGCCAATGTCTCTGGAGAATAAGCTCAATGACCTCAGGGCCAGGGTAAAGTTCCAGAGAGATATTCGGGACTGCAATCTCCTCTGCTTCACCAAGACATGGCTGAACCCAGTGGTGCCAGACCACACAATCCAGCCAGCCGTGTTCTTCTCGGTTCTCCACATGGACAGAACAATGGAATCAGGAAAGTCAAGGGGAGGCGGCGTGTGTTTAATGGTGAACAGTAGCTGGTGCATAAGCACTAACATTGTTCCTCTCACATGGTCCTGCACACCCAACCTCAAACTATTGACCATCAAATGTCATCCTTTTTATCCTTCTCGGGAGTTTACATAGGTCATAGCGCCATTTATATTCCACCTCAGGCAGACACAGACACTGCTTTATGCAAGCTGCATGAAGCACTCACACAGCACCAGACTCAACACCGGGACACTGTGCTTATTGTGGCGGGGGACTTTAACAGTGCCAAGCAGCACTATGGACAGAAACTAGAGTCACAATTTCAACAGAGTAGCTCTAGGAGTCATTCCGGACAGGCTAACTCGTTCATCATCTCGGAGCACGAGGACACTGTGGGAGTAATGATCTTGGGACCAAAGGCTGAAACAAGTTCATTAAAAGGTCACTAAAGTTCACGGTCAGCAAAATGGCTGCCAACTGCTTATAATGGCTGAGCCCCGCATCAGGGGCCTCTAGTTATTCAAACTATTACTTGTTTTTGATTGGTGGAAAGTCAGCTAATTCTTGGTATACTCAATTTATCCATCAATGTTCCTCCTCATGGACATTATATTAGAAAGAAACGCACTGCAGCAGACAGATCCACCTGCCTGCTGTCTTGTTTAGTTAGTTAATACAACATGCAGTGAAACACTGTGGACCTGAACTGTCAAAACTTCAGTTTATTTCCTTACTATTGTGAGAAAAATAAAAGACAGGTATATCAAATGCCACTAGGAGCAATAGTGCCTGGCAGTAGTACTGGTCAGTGGTCAGTTTTTCTGGATTCATGGGTCCCAACTGGCATTTTTCTATGAATACAAAAAAAATCTTTGACATGAGTGATCATATGTCCTTGATTTAAATACATTTGTATCCTAAAATGAAGAACTATGTAGTGAATCTTGAATGAACATTCTTATTTTTAAATTTTCACTGACATACCTAACAACAAGAACAACTGTATGATTTATTGCATTATTTGATTACTGAATGATTTATTTGACTTTAATTTCAGTAGTTTACTCACTGAATTGAGCGTATGGTTATTTTAGTACTTCCATTTCACTCTGATACAAGGATGCACAGTCAACCTTGTACAGGAAATATCTTGTCCTAGCTCTATAAACTAAACACGGGGAAGTGACTGTCTGATATAGAAAATTTTGTCTAAATCAGTCTTCAAAATTTCAGATTTCAGCATACAGAAGACAGGAAAATAAAACAAGAACTGTTTAGAAGGCATCTGGTGCCCTCTGCTGGCTATAAATTAATTATGGCAGAGGGATCTAAATTAACCATTTAGAATCTAGAAAATAGTCATGGGTGAGATGAGTTTTGGAGAGCCAATCAGACATAGAATATTGTAGACCAATTAGAGTGGAATGGGCATGTTTTAAGCCAATACAGGGCTTGTTAAAGGTGTCCAATCTTGGAACAATTTACTTTTTATAAAGGATCTCTTTATAAGAGATCTTTTGGATCTCTTGTGTCATGAATTGAAGGTTTCCTGACACAACACTATTTGCAGTCATGTGAAAAAATTAGGACACCCTATCAAAGCATGTGTATTTTTGTAACAATTTTGGATCTATGAATATTTAATCTCAATTTCAAAAATACTGAGGGATGCAAAGTAATACATCTTAACAATTGACACTGAATAAAATACTTTTCAAGATCTTCTGCAAAATGAAATTCTACAGAAATACATATTTTACCTGAGGAAAATGTTAGGACACCCCCTTTGGCCGAAATAACTGCAGTGAGACGCTTCTTTAAGGCATCTACCAGTCTCTGACATCTGTCTGAATAAAGTTTGCCCCACAGAAAGTTTGCCCCACCAGTTTGCAGAATCGTTTCAACTGTGAGATGTTTGAGGGATTTCTTGCATGTACAGCCCCTTTCAAGTCACCCCACAGCATCTCAATGGGATTAAGATCTGGGCTCTGACTCAGCCATTCCAGGACTCTCCATTTCTTAGTATTCAGCCAGTCCTTGGTGGATTTACCAGTCTTGTAATTTACATTATCTGTGTAACAAGTTCATGTTCTGTCAAGCTTCTGACTTTGGTATTTGCTCACAAACATTTATTTTCCTGCAACTTTGTCTGCCTCCCTGAGTTAGTGTGTGTTTAATTTTTTGTTCAGTTTTTTTATTCAGCACGAACCTAAGCGTTAACGGATGGGACTCTATTTTTAGGGTTTCAGTTTCATTATTTTTTTTTTTTTTAATTGCTGCCTATCATCACGTAAGTCAGTGATACATATCAGCCAATCAGCATCAACTTAGTGACACAGCAGCTTTATTGGGTTTCCTTTGGTGGACATGTTGACACCACACAGGCCATGGACAACCATCCAAGCCGTATTTAATGACTATGGTGCTCTGCTTGGGAGCACCACTAAAAATATGTAAATACCATCAAATATTTAATTACATATTTGTTCCATATTTTCGTGTAATTTATCCAGAATATATCGGAAATGGTGTTAGCAGGGAATAGAATATAGTGCTTCAGGCTGACTTACCCTGGCTATGATGTTCTTTTCACTGGACTTGGAAATATTTTAATAAATAATTAAACAGTTATAGAATTTCAGTTTTATATGATATGTAAAATTAATAAATTAAAGGATTCTTGCTTTTGATTGGTGGAAAGCCTTCTTGACATTGCTTCATTGCCATCGGTTAATTGGTACAATTATTGCATGATTGGCATGTGCCAATACAGATTGAGCAGGAGGACTACAACAAAAAACTATATTAAAAAAGCAGATAAAGTCATGCTTGCTAAAAAAAAAAATTATATTCTTTAAAATAAAAAATAGTTTCTTACCGTCAAATACTTCTATTCCATTGTTATTTTTTGTGTCTAGGATGAATTAGAAATAACGCTAGCTGTTGCATGATATGCTAATCTCATACCCCACTGATGCTAACTAGCTCTCTAGGAACATAGTAACATGACAGACTGTTGTATTGTCAAGAAAAGAACACGTTTAAATACTTTTACTCCCTTTGTTTACTAACTTTGAATACATATATCTTTATGTATTATGATTATTTGAATGAAAATATACATGAAAGTAAAATGGATTAGAGTAGCTAACATGCACATCAGCTAAGCCCCAGTCAGTCCGAATCGAGAAAAGCATCTCCAGCACCACCACACTGAACAATAGAGCTCAGCTCCAAAACATTAATAAGTTTTCCGATGACACGACCATGGTGTGTCTCATCAGCAAGAACGACGATTCAGCTTACAGAGAGGAGGTGCAGCGTCGACAAGACTAAAGAGGTGGTTGTTGACTTCAGGAAAGCACAGAGTGACCATTCCCTGCTGTTCATCAATGGATCCTCTGTGGAGATCATCAAGATCACCAAATTCCTTCATCTTGCAGAGAACCTCTCGTGGTCACTCAACACCAGCTCCATCACCAAGAAAGCCCAGCAGTGCCTCTACTTCCTGAGGAACCTGAGGAATCTCCCTTCCCCCAAGCTGACTGTGTTCTACAGAGGGACCATGGAGAGCATCCTGAGCAGCTGCATCACTGCCTGGTTTGGGAACTGCACCGTCTCAGATCGTAAGACCCTTTAGCGGATAGTGAGGACAGCTGAAAAGATCATTGGAATCTCTCTTCCCTCTATCATGAATATTTAATTCAGTTCAATTCAGTTTTATTTGTATAGCGCTTTTTACAATTGACATTGTCACAAAGCAGCTTTACATAGTAAAATTAAATTAGGGAGGAATCAAAAGATTTTTCTACAACCCCCTACACATCCCTAATGAGCAAGCCCACTGCGACAGTGGCAAGGGAAAACTCCCTCAGTTGACGCAAGGAAGAAACCTTAAGAGGAACCAGGCTCAAGAGGGAAACCCATCCTCATTTGGGTGAACCATAGAATACGAACCATATAAGAAAAATTTCATTACAGTCCAACATGCAGTCCGGTTGGTTCTACCACAACTGTAAGTAAAACTGTAAAGAAAAATTTCATTACAGTCCAACATGTAGTCCAGTTGGTTATATCACAACTGTAAGTCCTAAATAACTGCAGCAAGAAAGTCTATATCACCAGCAGTGAAAAGTCATCTTTACAGTCAGCAGGAGTGAGGGGCTTCCAAGCATCAGCACACCAGGACAGACCACAGGACTCAACTCTTCAATTTACACTGCACGCAGCATCCGCAAAGCTAACAACATTGTAGATGACCCCACACACCCCTCACACACTCTTCACCGTCTTTGCCATCTGGAAAGAGGTACCAGAGCATTCAGGTCCTCACAACCAGACAACCACAACTTTCTTCAAGCCATCAGGCTCCTCAACACAGAACTGAATTACACAAAAATCTCTCTCTATCTCTTTCTATCTCTCTCTCTCTCTCTCTCTCTCTCACACACACACACACACACACACAAATACACCCAGAACTGTACAAGACTAAAAGAACTGAACTGTACAAAACTCTCTATCCCTCTCACACTCATACTCACACACACTCACTCACACACACTCACTCACGCACACACACACACACACACTCTCTCTCTCTCTCTCTCTCTCTCTCTTTCTCCTGTAACTTAACACAATTTACATTGTTCACTAATTATTGCACTACCTCAACCCTGTCATTTTTTCATTATGCTGCTAAATTTATATTTTTGTCTTTGCCTATATTCTGTTTGCACTTACCTCAGCCGCTGCTTTTCTATACATCATTTCATTTTTTTTTATTCCATCTGATCTTTTTCTCTTTTAGGCGCTAAGTGTCTCGTTCTTGTGCTGTCTTTTTCTTTTTGTACTGTTTTTACACTCTATTGTCTTTGCACAGTTTGCACTTTATGAGGCTAGGACAAAAACCTTGGTCCTAGCCCTGTGGGGTTTTTTTTTTTGTTGTTGTTGTTGTTTTTGTATTGTATTTTGTGAATGTGATATTGTTGTATGTTTATGTAGCACCTGGTCTTGAAGAAACGTTGTTTCGTTTCACTATGTACTGCATCAACTATATGTGGTTGAAATTACAATAAAGCTTCTTGAACTTGAACTCCTCTCTGGTCATGCAAGCCTCTTCCAAGCACCTAGCTTCATTTAGTGGCAAGGATAATTATCACACACCCCACACTATGATTTATTTTACAGATTTTAAAAATATACAAATTTATATATTTTGTACTAATATTTTGAAAATATTTTTAATTAATAACAAAACAATTGTTGAATTCAACTTTTGTATGATATGAAGAATTATTTAGTCACTTAGGGTGTTCTTGGCAAATAACATCCCACCGACCCAAAGATTTTCTACATCATGCCTCATTCAATTGTTGCTTATTATTCAGGGGTGTTTATCCTTGGTGGAAAACACCACCTCAAACTGAATAATTCTGTACATCATACTTTGCCCGGTGGGTAGTTGTTGCAACATATTGCAGCACATGTGTAATATACCTATGGAAGTCCACGTAAGTACTTTGGTCTAATAAGTGCATGCTGATGGATGAGTACACTGCTGCTGCTACTAAGACAAAGTCTGAATACTTCCATGTGGTAAGTGCATGCTGAGGTCAACTGCAGTCAAACATATGACAGCTGTGTTTAGTGCTTAGTGTTTAGTGACCAATTTGCTTAATTTTTTTCACTTCTTGAGCAGCACCTAGACAGAACTTGAAGGTTACAGGTAGCAGTCATTTCATTGAAGAAATGTTCATGACAACAAGCTTTTAACATTATACTACCACTGGCCGGCACTGGGTGAGGGCCTAAGTACACCCTGAACAGCTCGCCAGGCCATCGCAGGGCAACATGCATACAACCATTCACACTCACCTAGGGGTGATTTGGAACAGCCAATTACTACTGTGCATATTTTTGGACTGTGGGAGGAAACCAGAGTACCTGGAGAAAACCCATGCATGCACCAGGAGAACCTGCAAACTCCACACAAAAATTAACACCAGGAATTGTACCCAGGCCTTCTTGTGGATGTGCTAACTGTCGGGAAAAGACAAATATCCTGTGTGAATTAGTATGTAGGTACGATATCATAGTATAAGGTTAAACATGTATCCTGTATAATCTAACCTTATGGGACTATATAACATTTTTAATCAGCATTTATGGTAATATAATCAACTTGATTTAACATTACAATATGATACTATTCTTTAATGAATTAAAATTGCACTTAGTAATGCATGAATAACATATTTTAATGCTCAGTCGTAGTAGACCAATTGACCTGTGTGTACCAGTAAAGATAACCATACTTAGAGAAAAAAAACATTGTAATAGTAAATTTATTTAAAGTCACAGCTCAGCCAGTCTGTCGAAAGGAATTATGGGGATTGGATTTAGTGAACGAATTTATGTGTTTTATGACCTAGATTGATTTAAAGACCATTTTGTTAGGATCTGATGTCAGTTACACTGAACTTATAATTTTCCCCTGAGAAATATGTAACCTTGAGTGTCTGCTCTTTCTGCATCAAAGCACACCTGTGTTTGCTTGGCTGGCATAAACTCTCTCCTTTACGGAAGAAAATATCTCACAATGGACAATGACAACCAAAAAAATTCATATGAAACTCGGCAGGCTCGAATAAAATTAAAACCACGGTACACACAGAGCCATGATAAACATTAGTAAATGTAGAACAAATATGAGTACAAAGCTCTCTTATAGAGCCTTTGACATGAAACCTGAGAGAAGATAATCATGTTACTTTTTACATTGCTTACAGGTAGAATACATAGAAAGGTGATAAAAGAGGAAAAATTCTCACTCATAGCGGCAAAAGAACAGATAAGACGCAGAACACAACAAGGTCGGAATGTCTAGTTAGTTTACAGGTGCAAAGTCCAAATTGTGAAAAAAAATGAAAAGGCGCTGATATAGAAGATGCCTTGTTTTTATGAAACACTCAGATCAGCTTGAAAATAAGGGGAAATTGAAACAGTGAATAAGCGAGAACATAAAGAACTGAGATCATGCCAAGGACATAGTTAGATAACATGGGAACATGAACAAAATTGTGGATGGGAACTGAAAAACACCAGGTGGGAAAAGGATAAGATAAACAAAGTATAAACATAATCATGAAAAACCTGGGAAAACACCACAAGATAACAATCGAAAATATGAACCTAATTGGAAAAACCTTGGGCAGGTGGATAAAAGGGGCGGCCTCCTAAGGTTCTAATGTGTATAAAAGGGTACGAAGCCCCGAGGGAATTTGCTGTTTCGGAATTGGATGCTGACTTTAGTCGGTTGAAAATCTGATCAGTCCTTGAAGACTGGCCGCTCTTTGAGTCTGTGTAAATAAACAGGTAATTGTTTACTCATCCTTATCTGATTGCATTGTGATTTTATTTGACATTCATTTGACAAGCATTTAAGTAATTGTTGAACTATTGAGCATGCATTAAGAAATAAACAGGTGCAGAAGGGGACTTTGCTTTCACCCGGCGTATGTCTACTCAGAGGGGGCTCTGAGTTCCGACATATTATTGGCGTTGTCGGCAGGATTTTTTGCATAGAGATGCTGACAAGAATCCAAAACCTGAAACTGGGGCTGTGAGTTCTGCCGGATTACAGACCACGGTTTCTGAATAATCAAGGTAGGCAGACACCTGTTATCAAGTCTGTATTAGAATCTGTGCTTGGGTAGAGCATTGCAGTCCCAGTGAGAGCAGAGGAATTGTCTTTATGCTAAAGAACCAAAGGGTGAAGAGCATTAATATTAAAATTGAAATAAATCAGATGCGAACGGGTAAAATAAGTATTTGAAGGTTAATAAGGTAAAAATTCCTGTAGGTGGTACATGATTAAGGGGAATAGAGTATGGGGAAAATTCCTGTCCAGGTGTATAGTTTTGGACAGGTGGTACTCGGTAAAGGTTAGAGTACGGAAAAATTCCTGTCCAGGTGTATAGATTTGGACAGGTGGTACTTGGTAAAGGTTAAAGTACGGGAAAATTTCTGTCCAGGTGTATAGTTTTTGGATAAGTGGTACTCGGTAAAGGTTAAAGTACGGGAAAATTCCTGTCCAGGTGTACAGTTTTGGACAGGTGGTACTTGGTCTCGGTGGGTCACTGTCTGGGTAAGACAGGGTGGGACCAGAGGGAAAGAGATATTGAAGCGCTGGGTATTTTGAGAATTCTCGGTATGTTGTTATAAAGCTGGTGTGATAAATGTTGATGTGAATGTGTGAACCGGTTGTGTCATCTAGCTAACTGAGAACATCGTGCACTAAGTAGGAGTCTGCCGGAAGTGAAGAAAAAGATGAGTGAGAGAAAATTGTGAAACTAAGTGAATAGTTTGGTAAAAGTGGAAATTGAAGGCGAGAAAGATTGAGTGAATGGGGAAAAGGCTGAGATATTGCTGAACGGAGTTGAGAGCGAGAGAGAGAGAGAGCAAGAAAGGAGGGGTGAGCCACGCCCACACGAAACACACACATACACACACAGGCGTGTGCATGCACCATAACAGATACACACACATAGTCTCGTACACACAGGGGATCTGAAAGCTCGCCAGTATAAACACACACACACACACACACACACACACACACACACAGAAGAGAGAGTGTCTGTGAACCAGCGACGATAAGGGATACGCAGGCAGAAAGGAGAAATCAAACCTAGAATAATAGCATTGTAACTTGGAAATAATAACGAGATGATTGCTTGGTTACCTGATGCAGAGAAAAGGTTACTAGAAAAGACAAAAGGAATTGGAACTCATTTTTGGAACGAACTGTTTAGTAGAAACAAGAAGGGTGAAGAATCATATCAGACAGAAAGACAGATTAAGTATAAATAGTGGCAGTTGACAGAGTGGAAAGGGTTAGAGGAATTAAAACACCAATTCCCTGGTATACATTGGGAGGATAAACTCCAGCTCTCTGGAAACCCAACCTATTATATTATAATATTATAATAGAACAACCTGATTTCAGTGAAAATAATTAAATCAAACATAGATAGAGATGAATGGCCCAAGAAATAGAAAAATGGAATTAGTGGGTAATTTTAGGTAAGAATAGGGAATACTTTGTAATGAAATTATTTTAAGTTAAATATTATAGTTAAATTATATTATATTGTTATTATATGTAATATTATAAATTATAAGTTATCAAACCAACTAAAATTCAAAACGAATCATTCAATGATAAGATTCAATACTTATAAAAGATTAAACTTTTAAAGCTAAGGAAACAGCAGAAAGAACTGGATAGCGGCAGGATGCCCAAATGGGGCACATGTAAAAGGCAGTTTCAGTAAGTAGGGAAGCAGCATGTAAAGTTAGAATCTTTGTTCCTTTTCTGATGTTTACCTGTGGGTATATGGGGTATAATGTACTATGCCTAAATTGCTAATATCAGATCCTCCAATTATACTCATGCCATAAACTGAGAAAATCTACCACTGTGAAGCTGAACGTATATGATAAAGTTTTATCACCGCTATGAAGAACTCAGGTAGACTTAAATGATGAATGTTGAGACTAGTCTGGATCGGCGTTACAACTTTAGATCAAGAAAAGATCAAGAAGGAGAAAATAAATAATTTCAAATGTCATTAACTCAAACTGAAGGGATTAATTACCCTGTATATCAACCAAATTCACATACTGATTT
>JAQMYF010040674.1:0-10346 GCA_030014195.1 Neosilurus mollespiculum | reverse complement strand
GGGAGTTTTTCCTTGCCACTGTCGCCGCGGGCTTGCTCATTAGGGATGTGTAGGGGTTGTAGAAAAATTTTTAGATTTCTCCCTAATTTAATTTTACTATGTAAAGCTGCTTTGTGACAATGTCAATTGTAAAAATTGCTATAGAAATAAAACTGAATTGAATTCATAACAATAATAATCACCTTCATAATAATTATAATCTCCTTCAGAACGATAATCACTTTCATAATAATCACCATTATAACAATAATCACCTTCAGAACAGTAATCACCTTAATAATAATAATAATAATAATAATAATAATACCCTCCATAACACCTGTGCAGGAGGTCTGGGTTCATTGACCTCAGTCAGTCGAGTTAACCCTCAGTACATTAAAACCCTAACACAACCCCCCCCCCCCACCCCCGAGTCGCAGTGAAGTTTTACTGAACCCAGAGAATAAAAGCCTCAAAGCGTCTCAGACCCAGTCATGCTGTTCTACATGCACATTCACACACAGGAAGTGAGAAACAGGAAGCGGTGAGATCTGCCTCCTCACAGCCTGCTAACAATAACATACCGTTTATAAACCTGTGTTCACTGTTCCCACAATAATCCACAATAAACAACAACACTCACAACTAGTGTCTGAAACACCTGGTTATTTCCGAGGTGCACTCCAGCAGTGCGGAAGAACTCTCACACACACTCTCACACACACTCTCACACACAGAGAGAGAGAGAGAGAGAGAGAGAGAGAGAGAGTCCTGAGACACGCGGAAGATGCGACGCGCTCCGTCTCTGAGGTTTTGATAAGTGACTGAGCCGCTCTCGAGTGTCGGCGCGTCTCCAACTCACCGCTCAGTAAACACCGGGCCGCCGACTCCCCCAGCGCTCTCCCCGCTCTCCCCGCGCGCGAGACATGGAGCCGAGAAGCGCTCTCTCACACACACACACACACACACACTCTCTACTTCCACCGTCAAGCGTTCACACACACACACACACACCCCGCCCCTGGAGAGGCCGACGCGTTCAGTGGCTCACAGGAGTCACACAGCTGCAGTTTGTTCAACTTCTTGCTGGTTATTTCTCCTCAGTCTGTTGTTGTTGTTGTTTTTCTTCTTGTTGTTGTTTTCCAATATAACATTCCGCCATTTTGATTAATCCTGATAAAGAATGTCCATCCATGTTTACTGGTACACCAGTAACACCCACCTCTTTAGAGTGAGATTAAATTTTCTGTTTTTTCTTTAATATATTTTATTTCCTCTAACTTTAATTATTATTTTTTGTTACTGTTAGGCCGTTAAGACTAATCATTGTCCTTTGGCGCCCTCTGGTGGTTCATTGTGTTACACCATATTTCCTGTGCAAGTCCCTCATTCAATTAATAATTACACTGATACAAAAAGATTAAAGCTCTGTTCATTCATTCATTCATTCATTAACTTATTATTTAATTCATTCATTCATACAGTCATTCATTTATTCATTCATTTATTAATTTATAATTTAATTAATTCATCTATTCATTAATTTATTATTTAATTAATTCATTCAATCATTCATTTATTATTTAATTAATTCGTTCCGTTACAAATTTATTATTTAATTAATTCATTCATACATTCATTCATTCATTTATTAATTTATTATTTAATTCATTCATTCATTCATTTATTCATTCCTTTATTAATTTATTATTTAATTCATTGATTCAAAAATTCAAATTCAAAAATTAATTCAAATTCAAAAAAAATTGAATTTGAATTTCATTCATTTATTCATTCCTTTATTAATTTATTATTTAATTCATTCGTTCATACATTCATTCATTTATTTATTCATTCATTTATTAATTGATTATTTAATTCATTCATTCATTCATTCATTCATTCATTATTTAATTAACTCATTCATACATTTATTCATTCATTATTTTTACATTCCTTTATTAATGTATTATTTAATTCATTCATTCATACATTCATTCATTTATTCATTCATTTATTTATTCAATCATTCATTCATCATTCATTTATTGATTTAATTAATTAATTCAATTCTTAATTTAATTCGTTAAATAATTCATTCATTTATTCATCATTATTTTATTAATTCATTTATTAATTTAATTCATTCAACCATTCATTCATTCTTTCATTCATTTATTCAACCATTAATTCATTAATTCATTCATTTATTCATTCATTCATTCATCCATCCTTCATTTATTTATTTAATTCATTCATTAATTAATTATTTCGTTAAATCATTCATTCATTTATTCATTGATTTATTCAATCATTCATTCATCATTCTTTTATTTATTTAATAATTTAATTTATTTAACCATTCATTCATTCATTTATTCATTCATTAATTCATTCATTTATTCAATCATTCATTAATAATTCATTCTTCATTCATTTATTTATTATTTAATTAATTAATTCCTTCATTCATTCATTAATTCATTCAATCATTCATTAATAATTCATTCTTCATTCATTTATTAATTTAATAATTAATTCATTTACTATTCATTCATTCATACATTTATCATTCATTCATTTTTTCATCATTTATTCATTCATCATTCATTCCTTCATCATTTATTCATTCATCATTCATTCATTCATCATTCACTCACACATTTATGCATTCCTTCATTTATTTATTAATTCATCATTCTTTCATTCATTCATCCGTTCATTCATTCATTCATTCATCCATCATTCATTCATTATTCATCAGTCATTCATTTATTTATCATTTGTCATTCATTTATTCATTCATTCATTCATTGATCATTCATTTATTCATCACTCATTTGTTCATCATTCACTCACATATTTATTCATTCCTTCATTCATCATTTATTCATTCATCAGTCATTCATTCATTCATTTATTCATTCATCATTTATTCCTTTATCATTCATTCATTTATACAATCATTCATTCCTTCTTCATTCATTCACTCATGATTTATTCATTTAACCATTCATTCATCATTTATTCATTCATCACTTATTTGTTTATCATTCAATCATCATTCACTCACATTTATTCATTCCTTCATTCATTTATTTATTAATTCATTCATCCATCATTCATTCATTATTCATCAGTCATTCGTTTATTTATCATTTGTCATTCATTTATTCATTCATTCATTTATTCATTTATTGATCATTCATTTATTCATCATTCATTCATCATTTAATGATTCATTCATCATTCATTTATTCAATATTCATTCATTAATTCATTCATCATTCACTCATTCATTTATTCATTCATTCATTCATCATGTATTCATTCATTTAACCATTTATTTTCCAAGCTGCTTATTCCTACTAGGGTCCCACCAGTTCATCTTAGCACAACACACACACATACACACACACACACACACACACACACATCCACTCACACCCTAGGGTGCAACAGCTAATTAAGCTAACGCGCACGTCTTTGAACTCTGAAGTGTACCCGGAGGAAACCCACACAAGCACGGGGAGAGTATGCAAACTCCACACAGAAACGCTTAAGTGGATTGAACCCGGGACATTCTTGCTGTTAGGCAGACGTGTTAACCACTACACCACCGTGCTGCATAATAATAATAATAATAATAATAATAATAATAATAATAATAATAGCCCCCAGTGCAGCTAACTGGGTTATCAAAGGCGGTCCATGTCTTTCACTGTCTGTGGTGAGAGGCATGTAAAAGAACCATTGCTGACTTTCATTAGGAGTAGTCTGCATTGCCGTCAGCGTGTTTCTGCCCTGTGATGGCCTGGCGAGCTGTCCAAGGTGTCAGAGTCGGCTGAGATGGGCGCCAGCCTCCTGAATGAATGATGAATGAATAATAATAATAATAATAATAACAACAACAAAACAACAACAACAACAATAATAACAATAATAATACCAGGCAGCACAGTGGTGCAGTGGTTAGCATGTTCACCTCAGAGCAAGAAGGTCCTGGGTTTGATTCCAGGACTCGGGGTGTTTCTGTGGGGAGTTTGCATGTTCTCGCCGCGCTTGCGTGGGTTTCCTCCCACAGTAGGTTGATTGGCTGTTCCAAATTGCCCCTAGGTGTGGATGTGAGTTTGAATGTTTGTGTGTGGTGTCCCTCTGGTGAGTTGTTCAAGGTGTACCCTGCCTTTGCGCGGTGTCAGTTGAGATAGACTCCAGCCTCCCCACGACCCTAGTAGGATTAAGTGGTTCAGCAATTAAGTGATGAGATGATCAAATAAAATAAATCTCATGAGTTTTGACACAAACGGGTGAGCCACCCTCACCTTATAATGGGAATGGGAATTGTAGACTCAGAAGTAACATGTGTATCGCAGCACCCTGTAACATGAGGTACTCAGCCACTTCACTGTCGATGGACCTAGTCTTAAAAACAGAGACTGTGTCTGAGTCCCGAACATTAACTGGAAGGTTATTCCATATCTGTGGGGCTTTGTACCTACGGTGGCAGCCTGTACCTTTTGATCCAAGTGGGCATGCTGGATCACAATCTACAAGAAGCACGCTAAGATAATGTGGTTCGAGACCATTCAGTGCTTTATAGAATAAAATAAATTCAATCCAATCCAATATTTTATATTGGATGTGAAATTAAATTGGGAAGCAATTCAATGTAGATACAGTGCCTTGCAAACGTATTCACCCCCTCTTGGCTTTTTTAACCTATTTTATTACTTTACAACCTGTAATTTGAATGTTTTTTAATCTGAATTTTATGTGATGGATCTGCAGAAAATAGTTTTAGCTGGTGAAGTGAAATGAGAATATATATATATATATATATATAATCAAGAATTTAAAAAAAAAAAAATCCGAAAATTGGCAGGTGCATTTGTATTCATCCCTTTGCTATGAAGCCCCTCAAAAGTTCTGGTGCAACCAATTACTTTCAAAAGTCACATAATTAGTGAAATGAAGTCTTTACTGATTATTTGCGGCCCTGTCGAAGTCGGCCGGCATCACAACTGCTCCTAGCACTTTTTTCTTTGTCTTTGTTTTTCAAGTTAATTTTTTATTCATGGAACCAGCAAAATCTTCAACATGGAGTGCATTCGTTACAACAGAGATACTAAAGAGGAGAAAGGAGAAGGGAGAAGAGAAAAGAGAGAAAAGAGGAAAGGAGAAGAGAAGAGAAGAGAGAAGAGAAGAGAGAAGAGAGAGGAGAAGAGATGACAAAAGAAGAGAGAAGAAGAGATGAGAGAAGAGAGGGGATGAGAGAGGAGAGAACAGAAGAGAAGAGAGAAGAGAGAAGAAGAGAGAAGAGAAGAGAGGAGAAGAGATGAGAAGAGAAGAGATGAGAAGAGAAGAGAGAGGAAGAGAGAATAGACGAGAAGAGAGGAGAAGATAGAAGAGAGTAGAGAGAGAAGAGAGATGAGAAAAGAAGAGAAGAGAAGAGAGAAGAGAAGAGGAGAAAGGAGAAGAGATGAGAAAAGAAGAGAGAAGAGAGGAGAAAAGATGAGAGAAGAGAAGAGAGGAGATGAGAAGAGAAGAAAAGAGAGGAGAAAAGAAGAGAGAAGAGAAGAGACAAGAGAGGAGAAGAGAAGAGAGGAGAGAAGAGAAAAGAAGAGAGAAGAGAGGAGAACAGAGAAGAGAACAGAGAAGAGAGGAGAAGAGAGGAGACGAGAACAGAGGAGAATGGAAAAGAGAAGAAAAGAGTGGAGAGAAGAGAAGAGAGGAGAAGAGAAGAAAACAGAGAAGGGAAAAGAGGAGAAAAGAAGACAAGAGAGAAGAGGAGAGAGGCCAAAAGAAGAAAGAAGAGAAGAGAGAAGAAAAGACATGAGAAGAGAAGAGAGGAGAAGAGATGAGAAGACAGAAGAGAAGAGAAGAGAGGAGAAGAGAAGAGAGAAGAGATGAGGAGAGTAGAAGAGATGAGAAGAGAAAAGAGGAGAAGAGAATAGAGACGAGAAGAGAAGAGGAGAGTGAAGAGAAAAGGGAAGAGAAGAGAACAAAGAAGAGGAGAGGAGAAGAGAAGAGAGGAGAAGAGAGGAGAAGAGAAGAGAGGGGAAGAAAAGAAGAGAGATGAGTAGAGAAGAAAAGAGAGAAGAGAAGAGAGAAAAGAGGAGAAGAGAGAAGAGAAGAGAAGAGAGGAGAAAAGAGGAGAAGAGAGGAAAGAAGAGAAGAGAACAGAAGAGAAAAGAGTAAAGAGAAGAGAGGAGAAGAAAGGAGAGGAGTGAGGCGATGAGAGAGGAGAAAGAAGATAAGAGAACAGAATGGAGGAGAGGAGAAGACAGAATAGGGGACAAGAGAGAAGAGAAGAGAGAACAGAGAAGATGAGAGGAGAAGAGAGGAGAGAGAAGTGATGAGAAGAGAAGAGAGAAGAGAGGAGAAGAGAGAAGATAGGAGAACAGAAGAGAAGAGAGGAGAGAGAAGTGATGAGAAGAGAAGAGAGAAGAGAGGAGAAGACAGGAGAGAAGAGAACAGGAATAAGAGAGAAGAGAGGAGAAGAGAGGAGAAAAGAAGAAAGGAGTGGAGAAGAGAGAAGGGAGGAGAAGAGAGGAGAGATGAGAAGATAGAAGAGAAGAGAGGAGATAAGAAGAGAAGAAATGACAAGAGAAGAAGAGAGAAGAGAGGACAAGAGAAAAGAAGAGAGAAGAGAGAGAAGAGAGATGAGAAGAGAAGAGAGGAGATGAGAAGAGAAGAGAAGAGGAGAGAGGAGAAAAGATGAGAAGAGAAGAGAAAAGAAAACAGAAGAGATAAGAGAGGAGAAGAGGAGAGAAGAGAGATGAGAAGAGAAGAGAGAATATAAGGGGAGAGAGGAGAAGCGAGATGAGAAGAGAGTAGAAGAGATGAGAAGAGAAGAACAGGAGAAGAGAGAAAAGAAGAGAAGAGAAAAGAAAAGAAGAGAGAAGGAGAAAGAAGAGAGGAGAAGAGAGGAGAGAAGAGAAAAGGAGAGTAGGGAGGAGAAGAGAAAAGAGAAGAGGAGAAGAGAGAATAGATAAGAGAGAAGAGAATAGAAGAGAGAAGAGGAGAGGAAAAGAGAAGAGAGGATAGAAGAGAAAAGAAGAGAAGAGAGAAGGAGACAGAAGAAATGAGAGGAGAGAAGAGGAGAGAAGAGAGGAGAAAGGAGGAGAAGAGAAGAGAGGAGAGGAGAAGAGAGAATAGATAAGAGAGAATAAAAGAGAGAAGAGAGGAAATGAGAGGAGAGAAGAGAAAAGAGGAGAGAGGAGAGATGACAAGAGAGGAGAAGAGAAGAGAGAAGAGAAGCAAGGAGAAGAGAGAAGAGAAGCAAGGAGAAGAGAGAAGAGAGGAGAAGAGAACAGGAGAGAGAAGAAAATAAGAGAGAAGAGAGGAGTGGAAAGAAGAGAAGAGAGAAGAGACAAGAAAAGAGAGACGAGAGGAGATGAGAAGAAAAGAGAAAATAAGAGAGAAGAGAGGAGAAGAGAAAAGAAAGGAGAAGAGAGGAGAGAAGAGAGGAGAAGAGAAGACACAAGAGAGAGAAGAGAGATGAGAACAGAAGAGAAGATTGGAGATAAGAGAGGTGATGAGAAGAGATGAGAACAGAAGACAGAAGAGAAGAGGACAGAGGAGAAGAGATGACAAAAGAAGAGAGAAGAGAGGAGAAGAAAGAAGAGGGGACAGGAGAAGAGAGGAGTAGAGAAGAGAGAAGAGAGGAGAATAGAAGAGAGGAGAGAAGAGAGGAGAAGAGAAAAGAAGAGAGGAGAGGAGAGAAGAGAGGAGATGAGAGAAGAGAGAAGAAAAGATGAGAGGAGTAGAGAAGAGAGAAGAGAGGAGAAGAGAGGAGAGAAGACTGGAGAAGAGAGAAGAGTGGAGAAGAGAGGAGAGAATAGAAAACAGGAGACAAGAGGAGAGAACAGAGAAGACAACAGAAGAGAGGAGAAGAGAGGAGAGAGGGGATGAGAGAGGAGAAAGAAGAGAAGATAGGAGAGGAGAAGAGAAAATAGAGGACAAGATAAAACAGAAGAGAGAAGAGAGGGGACAAGAGGAGAAGAAAGAAGAGAAGAGAGAGAGGTGATGACAAGAGAAGCGAGAAGAGAAGAGAGGAGAACATAAGATAGAAAAGGAGAGGACAAGAGAGGAGAAGAGAGGAGAGAAGAGAACAGAGAAGAGAAGAGGAGAGAACAAAAGAGAAGAGAGGAATAGAGAGAAGAAAAGAGAGAAGAGAAGACAAGAGAGAAGAGGAGAGATGAGAAGAGAAGAGAGAAGAGAGGAGAATAGAAGAGAGGAGAGAAGAGAAGAGAGGAGATGAGAGAAGAGAGGAGAAAAGGTGAGAGGAGTAGAGAAGAGAGTGAAGAGAGAAAGGAAGAGAAGAGAAGAGAGAAGAGGAGAAGAGAGAAGAGAGGAGAAGAGAGGAGAGAAGAGAGGAGAAGAGAAAAAAGAGGAGAAAAGATGAGAGGAGTAAAGAAGAGAAAAGAAAGGAGAAGAGAGAAGAGAATAGAAGACAGGAGAAGAGAGGAGAGAAGAGAGAAGACAACAGAAGAGAGGAGAAGAGAGGAGAGAGGGGATGAGACAGGAGAAAGAAGAAAAGAGAAGATAGGAGAGGAGATAAGAAAATAGAGGACTAAATAAAAGAGAAGAGAGAAGAGTTGAGACAAGAGGAGAAGAAAGAAGAGAGGAGAGAGAAGTGATGAGAAGAGAAGAGAACAGAGGAGAAGAGAGGAGAAGAGAGAAGAGGGAATAACAGAAGATAGAAGAGAGGAGAAGAAAGAAGAGAGGACAGGAGAAGAGAGGAGTAGAGAGGAGAGAAGAGAGGAGAATAGAAGAGAGGAGAGAAGAGAGGAGAAGAGAAAAGAAGAGAGGAGAGGAGAGAAGAGAGGAGATGAGAGAAGAGAGAAGAAAAGATGAGAGGAGTAGAGAAGAGAGAAGAGAGGAGAAGAGAGGAGAGAAGACTGGAGAAGAGAGAAGAGTGGAGAAGAGAGGAGAGAAGAGAAGACTGGAGAAGAAAGAAGAGAGGAGATAAGGAGAGAAGAGAGAACAGGAGAGAGGAGAAAAGATGAGAAGAGAAGAGGAGAGAGGAGAGAAGAAAAGAGAGGAGAAAAGAGAAGAAAAGAGAGAAGAGGAGATGAGAAGAGAAGAGAGAAGAAGAGAGAAGAGGAGAAGAGAAAAGAAGAGAGAAGAGAAATGAGAAGAGACAAGAGATGAGAAGAGATGAGAAGAAAAGAGAGAAGAGAAGAGGATAGAGGAGAAAAGATGAGAAGAGAGAAGAAAGAAGAGATGAGAAGAGAGAAGAGGAGAGAGGAGAAGAGATTAGAAGAGAAGAGAGAAGAGAAAAGGGAGAGAGGAGGAGAGGTGAGAAGAGAAGAGATAAGAGGAAATGAGAAAATAGAAGAGTGCTGAAGGACAAAATAAACGAGAGAATAAGAGATGAAATAAAATAAAAAAAGAGAGGGGAAAAGAAGAGACAAGAAAAAGGATGAGAAGAGAACAGAAGAGAAGAGAGAAGAGAAGAGAAGAGAGGAGAGGAGAAGAGAGGAGAGAGGAGAGGAGAGGAGAGGGGAGATGAGAAGAGAAGCGATGAGAAGAGATAAGAAGACAGAAAAGAGGAGAAGAAAGGAGAGAAGTGAGAAGAGTGGAGAGGAAAAGAGAGAATAGAAGAGGAGAAAGGAGGAGAGAGAAGAGAAGAGGAGAGGAAAAGAGAGGAAAACAGAGGAGAAGAAAGAAGAGATGAAAAGAGAGAAGAGAAAAGGAGAGAGAAGCGCGAAGAAAATAGATGACGAGAGAAGAGAAGAGAGGAGAACAGATGAGAAGAGAGGAGAAGAGAAGACAGAAGAGAGGAGAGAAGAAAAGAAGAGAGAAGAGAAGAGAAGAGGAGAGAGGAGAACAGAGAAGAGAAGAGAAGAGAAGAGAGAAGAGAGGAGAAGAGAATAGACAAGAAAAAAGAGGAGAGGAGAAGAAATGAGAGGAGTAGAGAAGAGAGAAGAGAGGAGAAGAAAGGAGAGAATAGAACACAGGAGAAGAGAGGAAAAAAGAAAGAAGACAACAAAAGAGAGGAGAAGAGAGGAGAGAGGGGATGAGAGAGGAGAAAGAAAAAAAGAGAAGATAGGAGAGGAGAAGAGAAAATAGAGGACAAGATAGAAGAGAAGAGAAGAGAGGAGACAAGAGGAGAAGAGAGAAGAGAGGAGAGAGAAGTGATGAGAAGAGATACGAGAAGAGAGAAGAGACGAGAGGAGAAGAGAGGATAAGAGAGAAGAGGGGAGAATAGAAGATAGAAAAGGAGAGATGAGAAGAGAAGAGAGAAGAGAAGAGGACGGAGGAGGACAGATAAGAAGAGAAGACAGAAGGGAGGAGAAGAGAGGAGAGAAAAGAGGAGAAGAGAGGCGAGAAGAGAATAGAAGAGAGAAGAGATGAGAACA